>JAQHUG010000128.1:241815-273850 GCA_028555095.1 Dicrostonyx torquatus | reverse complement strand
AAGGGGAATCACACTGTTGAGAGGTGGGTGTGGGTGTGAAGGGGAATCACACTGCTGGCAAGTGGGTATTCTGTGTGAGGGTCTTGGAAGTGAGCTGCATGCAGCTTGTGAGGCAATGTGACACACCTAGGAAGAAGTGAATCACTGAGACATGACAGTTGGTCCTGGAGGCCACCTGTTCGGAGAGTTTGTAGTCAGTTGTTTTTTGTTATTTTTTTTAACTCTTCACTCTTTGCAGGGGGCACCACTCAGCTTCCCAGCAATCATAGGGAGGCTTTTTCTTCCTTATGAATGCACAGCCTTAGTTTGGCTTGTTTCTAGCCAGCTTTTCTTAAATCATCCCTTCTATCTGTGTCTTTACCTTTCTATATACCTTCCTTTACTTCTTACTGCATGGCTTGCTGTGTAGCTGGGTGGCTGACCCATGGAGTCCTCTTTTCCTTCTCCTTTCAATCTCCATTCCTTTCTTTTTCTTCTATTTATTCTCTCTGCCTGGCAGCCTCACCTATCCTCTCTCCTGCCTAGCTATCAGCTGCTCATCTCTTTATTAGACCAATCAGGTGTTTAAGGCAGGCAATGTAACACAGTTTCAGAGTTAAACAAATGCAACTTCTGTGGAGTTCCCCTGGCTCTACCTATTGTTGACTGTGGGACTTTACATCTGCTCCCAACAATAGCTGGATGATGCCCCTCTAATGACACGTGCTAGGCATGGATCTATAAGTATACCAGAATATCATTAGGAATCATCTCTTTTTTTGTATGTTTGGGTCTTTCCTGGGTCTCTGTAATGTTCTGCCTCTGGTTCCTGGCCATCCAGGCAGTGTCAAGTGTGGGCTCCTTCTCTTGGCATAGGCCTCAAGTTGGACCGGTCATGCACATCTTGCAGAAGGTATTATAGATCGAAGGTTTTGTGGCTGGGTTGATGTCCTAATCCCACAGCTAGGAGCATTGTCTGGTTATAGAAGATGGCCAGTTCAGGCTTTGTATCTTCATTACTATGAGACTTCCCTAGGATCACTCTTGTACATCAGATTTTTAAGACTTATAGTGTGTTCACATGATTGATAGTTCCTGCCCTTAACATGAGGTTAATTCTGTTAGAAAGCAGAGCCCAAGACTGACCTAGACCCACTGGCTCCAAATCTGACGAGACTGACCCACTGGCACAGTGAAGTGTGAGAAGCACAGATAGGGGACATCCTTTTGTGAGTGTGGGGGGGCATCATATATGTGAGTGTGCACATCTCCATGTGATCAGTTTCAGGTATTGCTCTTCATAAGCTGTTCACCTTGTTTTTGAGACCAAGGCTTTCATTGGCATAGAGCTCATTCATTAAACTAGACTGGCTGGCCAGTGAACCCAGGGACCTGCCCACCTCTGGGCTCACAAACATGTGTCACTACACCCAGTATTTTCTGTTGACACTGCTGTCAAAATCAGATCCTCATGCTTAGCAAGGGCCTTAGCAACAGCCATCTCCCCACCCTGACAGGACAGCATCTTTTAAATAGATGACAGCAATTCAATCTTATAACATATGCTTTTCAAATGAGTATTGACTCTTCACAGGGGTCCTCAAGGTAACTAAAAGCAACAGAAAGTCTGGCATCTCTGATTTCTTCATTTTGTATCTGTCTCCTTTGACCTTTGGGGGGTGGTCACCTGCTGACCTCTATACCTAGGCACTTTAGTCACTCAAGGAGAATCTATATAAACACTAGTGGTCTGCAGTCTATCTCATCCCTTCAAAGCTAACGCCAAAATGATGGATGATTGTCAAATTTGAAAGAAAAGTACCAATAGATAAACAGATAGACAGACATTGGTGTACATGCCATGGTATGCATATGGAGGTCAGAGGACAACTTGTAAAAGTCAGTTCTCTCTTTCTATTTGTGGGTCCCTGGCATTGAACTTGGGTCATCAGGTTTAATGGCAAATGTGGTAGCTTGAATGTAATTGGCCCTCATAATCTCATAAAGAGTGGCCCTATTAGAAGGTGTGGCTTTGTTGGAGTGAGTGTGGCCTTGTTGAAGGAAGTGTGTCACTGTAGGGATGAGCTTTTGAGGTTTCCTATGTTTGGGATACCAACCAGTGAGCCAGCTGACTTCCTGTTGCCTGTAAGGTATAGGACTTTCATCTATTTCTCAAGCACCACATTTGCCTGCATGCCACCATGCTCCCCACCATGACAATCATATACTGAACCTCTAAACTGTAAGAAAGCTACCCCAATTAAATGTTTTATTTATGAAGAGTTGCTGTTGTCATGGTTGTCTCGTTATAACAATCAATAAAAACCCTAAGACAAAAGCAACCTTACTTTCTAAACAACCTCATCCAAAACCCGGTCACTATAGAGTTGAAAACCAGGAAAGACTTACAGGACAGACCACTCTCCAGATGATGATAATCATCTATGCTGGTGAAGTTGTACCCTGGAGTGGCAATAACTGTCCCTGAATAATCAGTTTGACCTTCCAAGCAATAAAAGCCAACCAGAGCAAAGATGATGGTCAAGGAGGCCACATCTGGACCAGGACTACATGGCTATGCCTGCCTCTCTCCCCTCCCTGACTCAAGTCATCCTTTATTTAAACTCAAAGCTCATTTAAGGGCCATGAAGATGGACCTGAGGTCACTGAACTCTGTTAAGCATCCCTTTCCCCATTGTACAACATCAATTAAATCTCTTCTCTCTGTCTTTCCCTTTGCACATCTCTTCCATTGATTTGTTGGCATGGGTGGCAGAGCCTAGGTCCAGGGCTCTGGACCTAAAACTCCAGTAATCTGAAGAGTCACAGAATCTAGGCTTTAATCCTTTGATCCTAACTAGTGTTAGGGTTTAGCCACTAGATGACCAGAATCCATTTAATAGAAGTCAATATTAGCATCGATCCCACTGATCTTCAGCCATAGACACAATTCCCATTGGGATGGGGACACAGACAGATCCAAGTCTTTATCTAGGGCTACACTGAAGAAGCGATTTGTAAATAACTATTCTATTCTCAGAATGTTTTTTTTTAAAAAAAATATTTACTATGTTATGCTAACAGATGCTTCCAAACAAAGGGACCAGGAAGCCGGAGTTTTCTCTGTCTGCCATTCAGAATCCTTTCCATTAAGTCTGCCTGCAAACTTTACTGAAGAGCCCAGCAAGCAACGATGAAAATTACAGAGTGGCTCCCCAGCACGCCAGTGGGTAATCAAGTGAAATTGAGCTGTTTTCCATATTCTTTGCTGATAATGCAAATGGACCCTTGAAAGCAAACAGCTACACACATCCTACAAGTTGAAAGGACCCATGTGGTCCATGCAGATGCTTCCGTTGCATACCAAGGCCTGCCCAGAGGAAAGACTTCCCATATCTATCAGTAGTAAGGTTTACCAGATGTCCATGCTTGAACAAATGACCAGGCCGAGGGAGGGCTTTACAGGTCCAGGCCAAGCGCCTGGATTAGTGACCTGTCAAGGAGTAAAGGCACCTTTAGGGAAATGACTGGGTCTTCCTAGATCCCCATGAATTTCTCTCCACCTGCTCACGGTCTGCTCTAGGAGACCCATGCTTGTGCTGCCTAGACGCAAAGGAGTGGTTCATGTGTAGGAGGTAGGTCTCCAGATGCAAACTCACTTCCGATACTTCCAAATACCAATTTGGAGCAGAAAACAGCTATAAGGATAAGGGGTGCAAGAAAAAAATTACTGTTTTCTCTCAGAGTTTTTTGGCTCTGGAGCAGACGTGGACAGGAGTGATCACATGGGGAAAGGGGGTGCTGTCAAGAGGTCAAGGGAAGGAAAGAAGGGAGGGACAGTGTGCTGTGCTTGGGAACATACAGGGTGTGCCTTGTAGCTTCAGTGGTGCCTGAACTCTCTGACCCTGAATTTGTAGGAAATAGAATAACAAAATTTATGGGGAAGACACTATAAGCAACAACACTTGGAACATAGTGTGTATTTGGAAAATACGCTTTTCCTCCTTCCTCCAATGAGAATGAAGCAAGGCCTTCTCACATGCCGCCCTTCCCATCAACCACCACCTCTCATTAGAGGTGGATGGCACAGTCCTAAAAAGCATAGGTCACTTGCAGAAAGTTGTTACAGTTAAAATGTCATTTTAATACAGTTTTAAAATAGCATTTTGCAAAAGTAAAAAACTCAGTTTAATTTTGCTACCGAAATAGGTTCCTATTGTGCATTTAAGAAGAATGTGGACAGAAAAAAAAAGTCCTATTGACTAGGATGTGGAGGGAGGGGAGCATGCCTGTGTGTCCTGGTGTGTGTGTGAGGAGGGGAGCACACTTGTGTGTTCTAGTGGGTGTGTGAGGTGGGGAGTATGTTAGTGTGTCCTGGTGAATATGTGAGGTGGGGAGCACGCTCGTGTGTCCTGGAGGGTGTGTGAAGTGGGGAGCACGCTTGTGTGTCCTGGTCGGTGTGTGAGGTAGGGAGCATGCTCGTGTGTCCTGGTGGGTGTGTGAAGTGGGGAGCATGCACGTGTGTCCTGGAGGGTGTGTGAAATGGGGAGTATGCTCGTGTGTCCTGGTGGGTGTGTGAAATGGGGAGCATGCTCATGTGTCCTGGTGGGTGTGTGAGGTGGGGAGCATGCTCACGTGTGTCCTGGTGGGTGTGTGAAGTGGGGAGCATGCTCGTGTGTCCTGGAGGGTGTGTGAGGTGGGGAGCATGCTTGTGTGTCCTGTTTGGAGTGTGAGATCACTCTAGAGACTTAGTTACAGAGATCTGCTGCCTGGCTTTTCCTGGGAGGAAATAAAGAAACATCTGTTCATCCCACATAAGGAACACACCGAGAATACTTGGTCCAAATCTAGTTTGGCCAGCAGGTGGGTTTGTTGGTGTTACAGCAGCACAGGCAATTTCCAGGCATGTGCTCTGCAGAGAAGTCCCACCCCAGTCACTCGTGACACAGAAGTGATTGGAACCTCCAGGATGGCACAGCCTCATGAACCTGTGAGGCCCTCTTGGGAGTTTTGTGAGTCTCAGGAGCCTGGAGAGTCTTGATCCTCCTCCATCCATGAGAGAATGTCAATAAATCCAACCTTGTAAGGGTCTCTGGAGATCATCACAGACACTGTGCTTCAAGACAGTGATGGTCCTGTCTAGCCCCAAACAAAGAGCTGCCCTAAAGGAATGTTGTACATTACTTTGGGTATGAAATTTTTATTTCTGGAGATACAGAATAAATGTAAATATACATAAGGAATCAGTTTCATGCTGTACTTGGAATGTCTATTATTTTTATATAGTATAGTTGACATGTGAGTATATGATAGTGTAAGTTTTTATATATTTGGAAATATTACATAAAATATCAACATTGCTTTTTTCTTATTTTCTAAGCCTCTCTTAAATATATCCTTTAGTAAACTCTGTATTTATCCTTCTAGATATTGTGCTAAGTATTCATGGCATGCACAGGTGTGTGTGTACATGTGTGCACATGTATGTGTGTTAGTCTCTGTAACCCCAATATCATCTATTTAACTGTGTTCTCTCACCCCTTGATTTGAAATGCCACTTAATGATAACAGTAGTTTATTGATACAATGAAATATATTTAGAATGAGAAAGTTCCCACTAAAATCACTGTAATTTGTGACTAAGTACAGAAAAGACCAGACCAGGGAAAGTGTCTTATTACTTGTTTGACAAAAGATAATTCTATTTGGCTTTTTTTTATACGTGCATGAGTCAACATTTAAAAAATATCTAAGAACATACTGACTATCTGAAGGAGATAGAAAGTGGCAGAATGGGGTGGGTGGGGTAAAAGTGGTAATAATAGCTCCTGGCAAAATGAATATCCTTAATATGGACATGCTCTCACCTCAGTACTTGCAGTTACACTAGGTTATATGAGAAAGGGAAGACAGTTCCAGATGGAATTACATGGTGAACAAAATGACCTAAGGCAGAGACAATGCCCTGGGTCAGACAGGTGGGCCGAGTAAGCACAAAGTCTTTAAAACAGTCCTTAGCGCTATTTTTTCATCTTTTTTATTCTTAGCCCTTCCCCCAGATACAGTTTTAAATATTATTTCAGTGTGGTTTTATATTTTATCTATTATCTTCAAGCTACAAAATGTATTATTTACTGTCAGTTTTGTGTCTGACAAATATTTTTCTAGGTCAAAATTGAGCATGGAATCATCTTTTTGCCACATGCCATGATTTGACATACAGTGACATTAGTGTCGTTTATTGTAAACTAGTATAATCTAAAATTTTATTTTTTATCCAAAGTGTAATGATGTGCGTGTGTGTGTGTCTCTGTGTGTGTGTGTGTATGTGTGTGTGTGTGTGAGAGAGAGAGAGAGACAGAGAGAGAGACAGAGAGAGACAGAGAGAGAGAGAAGCAGAAAGGCAGGTAGGCAGATAGACAGACACTGGGAACTGAACTCAGACCGTCCTGCGCACTTGCCAAGTTCTCTACCACTGAGCTATAGCCCCAGCTCAAAGGTGGGCTCATTTTATGATTTTGTACTTGTGTGTCAAGTGACCTTATTTGTTATTTTGCATGTCTTTTAAGCAATGTTCTTGCAGCACAAGTCAGACTGTGACCCCCTTTCCTCACTCCAGTGGCTCTCATTCACCCTCAGGTTAAAATCTGAATTCTCCCGCAGGGGCTCTTTCCAAGCTTGTCACACTGCTGTCCTCCTTCCTGCGTCCAGCCTCCTTGCTCACTAGTCCTACTGGCTTTGCCCTCATTGCTCCCTCATCCTATTCTACCCTCCAGCCCACACCATCCGTCTCTTCTAATCCACTGTTTACTCCGGCAGGGCAGTTAGAAGGTCTCAGCTGCGCCACAAGCAGCCTCTGCTACACTCCGTCTCCAGGATCTTAGCACAGACTGTCTGTCTTCTCTGTGGGAGAGGTTCTTCTCACCTCTATTTCATTAGCTGTGTGGTCCCTGCATATCACTCCAGGCTGAGGATGGACGCCAGTTTCTCCAGACGGCCTCAGGCAGGATTTAAGTACCTGCTCCTCTCCAGGTCGCATGCTCTGGGTCTCCTCTCCACACCTTTCCTGACCCATTTCCCTGTCTCTATATTTTACTAAAATCCCCAAGAGCAAGGAACTGACTCTGATCTCCGCCATAGGTCCTTTCTCTCCTTCCTATAGCAAAGTCCCTGGTATTAGAGAACATGTTAGCTATTTACTCATTCCATACTTCCTCGCCTATAATTAAGAAAAATAGAATTAAAGAAAGTTGCATACCAAGTTGCAGCTGCTGCTTGCCTCCGTACCTCCTTCTAGGTAGGATGCTAAGTGTTGGGGACCTACAGTCACAGAGGCTGTCTTAAAGGGAAGTGAGAAGATGCTCACGGTCTCCTTTTCAATTATTTTTAATTTGCAATTTACACACATTTCCCATACAAACCAGAGAAAATAGTTCTTCTCCAACGTCTATGGAGATGTCATTGTATACATGGTATAAAAATAGCCAGGTCATAGCTAGTTTTGAAAGTCAGCCTTGCCGAGAAAACGCTAAGCAGACATGTCCATCTTTTAGCCCATGTGCCTCAGGGTCAGAAGGCTGGACACCCCTGCAGCCGAGGAGAACACATGTGCTGTGACACTCTGTAACCCCCCAGAGCTGCGGTCTGGCGTTGGGGGGGGGAGAGTTCAAAGGCACCTGCTAGCTCAGCACTTGCAACACTTCTGTTTGTTTCTCAAACCTAGAGGTGAGCCAGAGTCTCATGCATGGCTGCGGGGGCTTCAGACATTACTGATCTCTCATGCTCTCTAAACCTGTGGAGAGGGCTAAGGCTCGCCTGCGTGCTGGTGCCTCACCAATGTGGGATCCTGGAGCAGCCATGGTCTGTCCGCCTCTGTGAAGCCCCAGCCCATCTAAAGAAACCACACACAACCCCTAGCACAAGCGCATTAGCATTCAGGCTTTCTGCTCCCCATAGTCAGAAGCTTCATTTGGGGACTTTGTTTAATACATGGTTGCTGGAACAATAAAGGCTGATTTTTTTTTCATTCACAATAGAGCTTTGCGTGAGCAAGTGCATGTGCTTTTCATTCAAGCATAAATAGCCCCACTTAGTTATGAATGAAATCAGCATTTATTGTAGTAATAATTCACACACATGAATTTACGGTACCTAAAGATAAACAAGCTTTAATCCCGACACCTCGCCCCTTTCCCACCCTCTATCCCAAAGAGATATAAGAAATAAAAGCGAACAACATAGTTTTGTGTTTCTTTAATTTACTTATTTATTTTTAAAAAGCTTTCTTTTCTCATTTTGCATTGCAATCCCAGTTCCCACTCCCTCCCCTCCTCCCAAGCCAGTACAAGCAGTAGGGATAAATCCTGGTCTCACTGCCAGTGGCCCCACAGTCTGCCCCACCCATACAACTGTCACCCAGGGTCTAGCTTGGTCCTGTACTGGTTCTCTTGCTGTCAGTCTGGAGCTGGTGAGCTCCCATTAGCTCAGGTAAGCTGTTTCAGTGGGTGTCCCCATTATGGTCTTGACCCCTTTGCTCATATTCTCACTCATCCCTCTCTTCAACTGGACTTTGGGAACTCAGTCCAGTGTTCTGCTTCCATTAGTTGCTGGATGAAGGTTCTATGATAACATTTAAGACAGTCAACTGAGTACAGGGCAAGGTCATTTTAGGAACCCTCTCCACAATTTCTTAAGGTCTTAGCTGGGGCCAACCTTGTGGATTCCTGGGAATTTCTCTAGTGTCAGGTTTCTTGCTAACCCCATAATGGCTCCCTCAATCAAGGTATCTCTTTCCTTGCTCTCCCTCTCTGTCCTTCCTCCATCTTGACCATCATGTCTGCTCAAGTTCTCACCCCCTGCCCTCCTTCTCTCCTTCTACCCTCTCTTCTACTCCCACCCCCATGCTCCCAATATGTGCAACATCCTTAGCCATCAGGGAAATGCAATTCAAAACGACTCTGAGATACCATCTTATACCAGTGAGAATGGCTAAGATCAAAAATACCAATGACAGTTTATGCTGGAGAGAATGCAGAATAAGGGAAACACTCCTCCATTGCTGGTGGGAGTGCAAACTGGTACAACCACTTTGGAAATCTGTATGGCAATTTCTCAGAAAATTGGGAATCAACCTACCTCAAGACCCAGAAATACCACTCTTGGGCATAAATGCAAAGGATGTTCAATCATACTGTAAGGACATTTGCTCAGCTATGTTCTTAGCAGCATTATTTGTCATACCCAGAACCTGGAAACAACCTAGATGCCCCTCAACCCAAGAATGGATAAAGAAAATGTGCTACATTTAACAATGAAGTACTACTCAGCGGTAAAAAAAAAAAAAAAAAAAAAATGACATCTTGAAATTTGCAGGCAAATGAGTGGAACAGAAAAAAAAAACCATTCTGAGTGAGGTCACCCAGACCTAGAAAGATGAGCATGGTATGTACTCTCTATTAAGTGGATATCAGACGTAAACAAAGGATGACGAGCCTATAAGCCATGACCCCAGAGAAGCTAGGTAACAAGAAGAACCCTAAGAGAAACATACACGGATCCCCGCCCTGGGAAGGGGAAATAGACAGCATCTCCTGAGAACATAGTTTTGTTTCTTATAATCCCAGCAGGTGTGAATAAACGTCCTCAGACATTAAGGCCTCGGTCTTTCTCCATCTCATCGCACTGCTCCCGACAGGAAGTCTCGACTAATGAGTGCAGTATCTGGCACCTTGATTTTCTTTCCTTGAACTTTGATTTACTCAGTGTGAAAAAGGGTCTCTCCCAGAGGCTGTTTGTTATGACTGACCTTGGCAGTGTTTAGTGTTAATTCCCCCATTTGGTAGACAACTCCTGTGGGGAATCCCGCTCATCCTCACGACGTCTGCACTGACAGTCTTGTCTGAGCGCAAAGGAAACAGAACCTAAGTCTTAACCAGACAGGCTAAATCTGTAGTACAGCCACTAAAATGGGGATGCCCAGGTTGGAGTTCAGCCTTTCATTTCCAACAAAATGACCAGGGAGAGAAAATTCCAGTACCAGTATAGTTGAGCGTATTTTGGGCCTTTTGTTTTGGTTTTGGTTTTGGTTTTTGGTTTTTGTTTTTTGTTTGCTTGGTTTTTTTTTCCTTTTTCTTTTTCAAGACAGGGCTTTTCTCTGCAAGTTTGGAGCCTGTCCTAGAACTCGCTCTGTAAACCAGGCTGACTTTGAATTCACATAGATGCACCTGTTTCTGCCAGCTGAGTGCTGGGCTTAAAGGCGTGTGCCACCACCATTTGTTTGTTTTAGTTAAGAATATATAAACACAGGTTTCTTTCAAGTGGTTTTTGGTTTGGGGTTCCATGGTTAACTCTCTCTTTCAGGAAGAGTTGAATGCTCTAGCAAAAGCTGTCTGCAATCAGGGTCTTCACACCCCACCCCATGTGTGACGGGATACCAGAATCAGGGAGGGGTGCTCTGACATGGCCCGTGAGGCAGAAAATTTACAGAATTTTTGAGTGAAGATTGAAACTTTAAGTGAAGTTTTAGGCACAAAGAGAAAAGCTATCTCCCATTTGCCCCACAAACCTGGAACTTCTAATGACTACAGAATACAAAAAAGTTTTTTTTTAAAAGACGTTATTCTTAACTATTATATACATAATTATAAAGAATAGTGTCTTTTAAAAAGATATATATATATATATATATATATATATAGGATGGGAGCATATGAGTGTGGCATGACTGTATGTCACTGTGCGGGTCAGAAGTCAAAGTCCCCTGGAGCTAGCTAGATTTACCAGCAGTTGTGAGCTGTCTCATGTGAGTGCTGGGAACAGAACTTGGATTCTCTGTAGGAACAGTACACTCCGAGCCATCACTATAGCCCCATGTACAAATTTTCTACTCATATTTCATCAGATTTGACCTGTAAAGGTATCGAGTGTTAGGTGTCTCTAGTGAAACAGTGACAGAGCACAAGGCCCCACTCTAATGGAACTAAAGTTTGCAATGACCCAACAAATTTAACACTAAACACAAGTCTCAGATGCGCCTATCACTTTGTCTAGGCCCTGCCTCTATCGCAGCTGAACCGAAACACACCGGCTCATGCATTCTTCTCCCACCCTGGATCGTCCTAACCTCAGAGCAGGAGCAAGCTGAGTTTCCTTCTACTCAGCAGGTAGAAAGATGTGTACAGATGCTGGGTGCCATGTAACTCCGTAACTCCAGGTCAAGGGGAAGAACATCCTCTTGCCCAAATCAAGGTCAGTATCCACCACCAAGAAGCAAGTCTGCTTGAATGAGTAGGCCAGCTATAAATTGCTGAAATCAGTGACGGGGTGGGTCCCACAGACCTGAGCATCTAAAGGCCAAGATCAAAGAGGGATGATGTGGGTCATTTTCTGGAATGGGGGCTGCTCTTTAAGACCGTGAAATAGCTGTACATTGATGGGGAAAAGCGAACAGAAAACAAGGCTGTGGAGCAAACACTAGAGAGGCCCAGATCCATCATCATGGATAGCTTCATGCCAGCCTTGTGCTAAAGCCCCCTAATACCACCTTTTCAGGCCCTCAAAGGGAAAACGGTTCAAACAGCCCCACTTTGAGCCACTCTCTGCTTCCTAAAGAACCTGGTGTCACCCTGAGTCCCAGACGCGTCCTTCTTAGGTGGTAGCTCTGCCTGTTCTGAGCACAGGAAGTGACTAATTCCAGATCCTCTCTCAGCTGCACAGCAAATCGTTCTACCAACGCCTCACTCTGCAGAGGCACCAGCAGTCTAATTGTCCCGAGGAAGAATGAGCAACGCCAGCTGCGAGCTGCAGGAACGCAAGATCTCCGTGAGTAACCACAGGCCCCACTGAATCTGACTGAAAGTAAGTTCAGGGCAATCGCTCTCATGTTTAAAAATAAGACCAAACCAGGAAGTATGGGAAGGACTCAAGAGCCAGGAAGAGTGTTTGCTGCAACAGCCTCAAAATACCTCCTCTTCTCGTGTGAGGAGACAGAGAGGAGTGACATGGGCTCTCATCTATTCTGGGCACCCGACTGCCTACAGAGCAAAGTTTCCCTGATTAGAGGGGTTGGTTTGCTTGTTTGTTTTTCTTCATTCCTCCACTGCCTTCTGTCATTGTTCTTGTTCCCTTTGCCCATAAGAACTTCTAGTGTTCACGAACTTGTCCTCCGCCATTCCAAGCCAGTGTCCAAGATGTTAGTCTCCATCCCAGCCCTTCCAAAGGAAAACGCCTAAATGCCGTTGCTTTAGATTAGGTTTCCTAGGAGCAGAGCCTGGGGCGGAGAGTCTCATGGATGTCTTTTCCCAGAGAAGGGCTCTCAAACTGGAAGCCACAAGCAGGTTGAGTCAGAGAAGGGCCCTAAAAAAGCATGTGGTCTCAGCAGGGTCTGGCTACAGCCAAATCTCAAGGAGAACTGTGAAAAGTTCTAGAGTGCCGGCCCTCGGTAGGTCCAGCATTCTTGGCTGTGGTCTAAGGGGAGTAGACAGGAGAGAGAGAACTCCTAGTCAAGCAACACACTTGGTCTGGGGCAGTTCTCCCAAGAGAGTTTCTTGGCTCATAAAAATAAAACAAAACAAACAAACAAAAGGCAAAATGCACTGTGTCGCAGTGCCCTCTGCATGGCCACCAAGTCCGTCCTCTTGGAAGTTACAGCACTTCCTGATACAGGGTAAGCCCTGCTCGTGGAGTCAGCAAAGAGGGCAGACAGGAGAGCCCTCTCTTCAGTTGGGGTAAAAATGCAGCTATTGCCTTGCAGCTTATGGGTGACAAGTGTCTCAAATTCACAGGATAAAGACACCAAAGAGAATTCTGATAGTTTGTTAAGATGCAGGAAAGAAAAGGCAATGAGTTATTTGGGTCCAGGTAAATTATCCCCAGAAATCAGAGTGACAGGATAAGTGGCTTATTTGATTATTTGGTTTAAGGGGCAAAATTTAAATAACAGTTTTGATCTTTGAACTAATTCAGTATGTACAATCAGTGCAGCAGAACAGGGGTTTTAAAGTTAGAGATTTAGGGCTCAAATGTTAACATCGCTACTCTTTAAGGCTGTGTGGGATCCATTACATGATTCTAGGCAAACCATTCAAACTCTTTGTGAAGATGATGTACAGCTACCCACAGTAATTCACAGTTTCAGAAAATATGTCTGTGATGCTTAACAAAATGCCTGGTGTCTGGAACTCTGTTCTTGGGGTTGCAAACATCAGAAAATGGGTAAAGCATTAACAAAGAGGAGCCTGGGCTGAGCTGAGCTCTGAGGGCGTCTCAAGCGTCTTGAGTAAACCCTCCAGGCTGAGAGATCTCTTGTCTGGCAGGAACGGGCCTGCATGGTTCCTCGGATTCTGCCTGTTCTTTGCTCTTCTCCTTCCCTCAAGACTGGCCACTCCTACTCCTTCAGTTCCTAAACGGGAGTCCTGGGAGCTGGAATCCACAAAGGAGCAAACTCTTCTCTGAGTCCATTCCCCAGTTCCACGTGAGAAGAGGCTAACTGGCCACATCTGGGTCACATCCACCCCTGGGATGATAAGCAGTACCCAAGACAGGTAAGACACCATTGCCCATGAATTTCAAGGAGAGGAGCAGTTTCCAGAAGAAAATAGGCAGTGACAGCAACTGCTACCAAAAGGTCACTCCATGATCAAGTATCCAACAGCGGGTGGTGCCACTATCACTCACAATGTCACTTTAGAATATTCTGCAACATAGAGAAGATAATATTATGAATTGCTAACTAGCTTAGGTTTTGACTTCATAAATCTTCAACTTCCTGAACAAAGATCTCTCATTTGTGATGGGCTAGCTGACGATATCCCAGAAACCCTCATTCTCAGGGAGAACCCGGCTCTTATTTTATAATTTATGTCACAATCAATGCCATATGCTATGTTAATCAGCAAAGTGATCATCAGAAATTAGCCTAATTATGAAACAGAGGCTTGATAATTAGCAGGATGGATGTTAGAAATGGACTTTTAATGTGGGATTTCCCTCTGTATGCTGTGAGTACCATTGGTGAATAAAGAAACTGCTTTGGACCTAGAGTGGAGCTATAGGGGAACAGAGCTAGGTGGGGAAAACTCAGATGAATGCTGGGAGAAAGGAGGCAGAGTCAGAGAGAAACCATGGAGCCACTGCAGACAGACGTGCTGAAACCTTGCTGGTAGGCCATGACCTCGTGGTCACACAGATTAATGGAGATGGGTTAAATCAATATGCAAGAGTTAGCCAATAAGAAGCTAGAGCTAATGGGCCAAGCAGTGATTTAATTAATACAGTTTCTGTGTGATTATTTTGGGGCTGAGCTGCTGAGCATCCGGGAATCAACAAGCTGCCTTCTCTAACAGACTTTCATCGTCCTGGAGCTCACCAGTCGGGCTAGGTTAGCAGCCAGTGAGCCCAGGAATCCTCCTGGCTCTTGCTGAGACTCCAAACTTGTACCACCTTGCCTAGAATTGTTGAACTCATGTCCTCATGCTATAAGACAAACGCTTTACTGACTGAACTGTCTTCCCAACCCCAGAACACATTTTAAGAGTGCCTCTTTCTTTTTTTAAAAATTTTCTTTCGTGGAGATAACGAGTGTCTGTTTCTATAACACACGATTCTAGCAGTAAGGTATCACCCTGCAGCTAAACTCTTCCCTGGAAGTCTTCTGTCATCCTGCCCATGCAGAAGAACCTTGTGGTCTGGGCCTTTGGAATTTCCTATATACTGTGAACAGCTCCCAGGCACATGTTGACAGCTGGAAAGGATTTAATTGCTCCATTCATCTGCAGCAATAAGAATTAAGTACGTCTTGGGAACAATAACATGTCACTCTCTCTGTCAACAAAGGGCTTACCTTGCCAACCCCGTTGCACTTATTTATAAATACATTCATATGTCAATTTTAAAAAAGGATCATGATGGATCATGTCCTCACAGACATCTGTGTTGGAGGAGTAATTCAAACTTTTGTTGCCACGACCCACATGACAATGGGTTATGTTTATGACATAGTATAGTAACTAACTGATCCCAGCACTGGGTATAATCCCTGTACAACAATCCTCCTATTCTTTAGCGCTGAAGAAGGCAATTGGGAAACACATAAATGAAGTGATGACAGAATAGTCACACACTTGTTTCAAACTTAGGGGGAAAAACCAGCCCTTTCCAAATATTATTCTACCCAAATACTGCTCATAATTGAGTTCCACAAATGCCACAACCAAGCCCCTGAAGTGCAGTGTGTGTGTGTATGTGTGTGTGTGTTTGCGCGCGCGCGCGCGCGCGCGTGTGTGTGTGTGTGTGTGTGTGTGTGTGTGCGTGTGTGTGTGACAGAGATCAATACAGCATTGGTCTACTTCATTTCAGTGTAGCATGGTTAACAGTGAGTGCTTTGGAGTTAGACAGACCTAAATTCTAATCCTGATTCTGCCATTTGTAATTTCCATGAGTTACTTAAATCCTCCCAGTTTCAGTAACCTGAACTGAAAATAGGATGCTAATAAGGACTACAGGAGACAGTGGATAACAGAAACACAAAGCAAGCACTTAGCCAGCTACCACATTGCAAAATGTCTCTAGGACCAAAGATCTGGGGAAACAAGCCATTCTGCAGACCCTTGAGAACAGAAGACAAGCCCTCTAGAGCATGGCTAACATGCTGGTAAACTCCAGCGCATGGAGACCATATGCCCACAACCAAACAACCAAACAATAAAACCTCGAACTAATAATTCCACCTCTAATATTAGAGGTCAAGAAGCAGAACCCCTAAATAGACAAAACATTACAAAATAGAAAAACAATAGACAATATCATCATTAACAGTTATGTACTGCTCAAAAAAAGATAGTAAATCAAGCCCAGTAGTAAATAAGGAGTAATGCAATATTACCAGAGTTTGATGGTAGAAGCCTGGACCCCCACAGCCCTAGCAAGCTATGCTCAACTACCCATCCTTAATACACCAAGGCAGGCAATAATGAAGTGGGGAAAGGAAATTTACTCAGTGTGATAGCCATTCTTTGTTGTATTCTGGACCACATTTGGAATGAACTGAGACCCAAGAGGCCGGGTACATCTGTGAGGGATTTTTCTTAGCTCATTTGAACTGGGAAGATCCACCTTCAGTCTGGATCTTTTGAGGTGGGATGGTGCACCTTTAATCTGGAACATGCCTTCTGGTGGTAGCCAAAATAAAGGACATGGAAGAAGGAAGTTTTGCCTGCTTGTTCTTGCTGGCAAGTTCATCTCTTCATGGGCATTAGAGCCTACTTCTTAGGAATTCTGGGGTATACTGAGACGTTCAATTTTATAGACTTTATGACTACTGGTTTTGGTATATAGTCACTGTTAGACTAGGTGGATCACAGCCTATGAGCCACTCTAATAAATCCATATATATACCCACATATAAATCTATCTATCTATCTATCTATCTATCTATCTATCTATCTATCTATCTATCTATCTATGGATGGATGAGAAAAGGGGAGGGAGAAAGGGAGAGATATTCATTTTTATCAGTTCTGACCTTCTGTTCCTCTAGAGAACCCTGACTAGTACATTCAATGTGACCACATTATGATGAGAAATGAGGTTCAGTGACCTCCATCTTCCAGATTCTGACATAAGGTGGAGGTTTAAATAAAAGGCCTAACTAAGGTATGTATAACTAAGCCGTCATTGCCAAGATGTATATCTGCCCATCATTGAACCACCGTTGTCTCAGCTCCAGTCTGCCCTGCAAGGTAGTAATTTGTCAGAACTCTGTGAACTCTCTCCTGGGGGATAAGTGATCCCTCTGGCTGACACTGGACTTCAGCTTTCTCTTCCTCTCACATAAGATTCCTGGGGAAATTCCAATTCCTTGAGGCGCATTCATTTACTATTCTAATGGCCAATGGTAGGGGCACAATCATCTCATTAGAATATCTCGTTCCTGCCAGGAAAGGTTACAACATTATGAAATAAATAGCATCACCTAGGAGTTCAAGTCTGGTTCGCCAAGGAAAATTAAACTTTATTCATGGTATTAATAGACTAACGGAGAAAGAAGAAGCCAATAGATCAATAGATGCAGAAAAATCATTTGACAAAATTTCAACATCCATCGCTGATAAAAAAAATCTTTTTCAGAAGAAATTCTTTTTGCTGAGGAAGATTGGGAATATAAGAGAACTTCTGTTCATGATGATACAGGGCCATGGGAAGGTATGGATCTTAGGAAATGGGGTACAGGCCATGGGGGTACAGGCCATGGGGGTACTCATTTGTTGCTGATAGAAATACAAACTCACAGCCACCCTAAGTTTCTTTTTGTTTTTAGATTTTTAAAAAAGATTTATTTATTTATTATTTATGCAGTGTTCAGCCTCCATGTATGCCTGCAGGCCAGAAGAGGGCACCAGATCGCATTACAGATGGTTGTGAGCCACCATGTGGGTGCTGGGAATTGAACTCAGGACCTTTGTAAGAGCAGTCAGTGCTCTTAACCTCTGAGCCACCTCTCCAGCCCCGTTTTTTGATTTTTTTTATTTTTATTTTATGTGTGTGGGTGTTTTGCCTGCATATGTGTCTGAGTACCATGCGAGTGTCTAGTGCCCAAAGAGGTCAGAAGAGGGCATCAGATCCCCTAGATCTAGGGTTACAGATGGTTATGAGCCATCACACAGATGCTGGAAATTAAATCTGGGTCCTCTGCAAGAGCAACAATTAAACAATGAACTTACACGTTGGCTGCTGAGCTATCCCCAACCCTAAGTTTCTTTAGAGAAACATATCCAGTTCTATACATTTATTTTGAGAAACATGAAAACTTAAGCTCATGTCAAAACCTATGCATGAACATTTACAACAGTGTTATGCATAATCTCTAGAAAGAGAAAGTGTCTCAATGTCCTTCAAATGATGAGTAGATAGACAAGCTGTTGTCTAACTATAAAATGATGTGTCCTTCAGCAGCAAAAGGAATAATCTAAGAAGAATTGAACAATCTCAGATATATCAATTAAGCTGAAAAAAATGAAACTAAATTAAAAACTAAATCCTGTTTGATTCCACTTATCCAGTATTTTTTAAAAGCAAAGCTATGGGAGGGTGGGAGGAGGGATGAAGGGAGGGAGGGAGGGAGGGAGGGAGAGAGAGAGAGAGAGAGAGAGAGAGAGAGAGAGAGAGAGAGAGAGAGAGAGAGAGAGAGAGAGAAGCAATACCGGGTTAAAGATAGCCCAAAGTAAGCTACCCATTGGCTCTGGACCTGCAACATTCCAACCTCCCCACTGCGGCTGGCCTTCTCATCAGTCAATTACCTTGTAGAAGAGTCTGTGTAAGGTGTGGTTCTTTCCAGAAACTTTTGTTTACGGATACATTTATAAATGTATCTTCTGTCTAAAGGGAGCCAGTTCAGGGAACCTTCAAAAAATCTGCTGAAATGTTACCTTTCCTTAAACCTTTGGGGAAGGCTGGCTTAGAAATAAGCAGCCCAAACTGGGAAATGATACAGCTAAGATAAAGAGGGAAATTCCATCCAAGTAAAACAGGCATTAGCAGAACACACTGAGCAGGAAATGCTGCTTCAGTGGGAAAATAAGTTTATCGCCATGACTTACACTGTCTTCCTGTCACGTGCCAGCAGGCCCAGGGACACTTTAAAATGGACACCCTTTAACCAGGAAGAATTTTTGGCTTGTAACTTTTTAAAGAAGAATTTTCCACTTGGCTCTTACAAAAGATGAGATTACAGCAATTTTTCTGTTTGCTCCTGTGTGAGGATCAGTAGCCCTTTCTTTCAGGCACAAAAGTAATGCCAAACCTGGCAGCAGAGGGAGGACTGGGGTCAGGCTCCCTCTGCCTCTCAGAAGGGGAAGGGGTCCTTGTCACAGCACTGCCCTAGGCTTTAGTCCAGTTTCGGACAGAGTGGCATATTTCTTCAATTTGGAAAGAAAACTCAACGCCTGTTGCATCATGGCTAGCATGATGGATCCAGGCTCTCAAGCCATGCCCCTTAATGCTCCAGAGCACCCATCTTCAGGCAAACAAAAGGTCTGTTTCCTTGCAACAGCTTTTCAAAGGCTGATTCTGACGGGAAAGTGAATTTGAATCTAGGTAAAACGAAATTACAGGCGGTGGCACAGAACAATTGGAGGACTTTGAGATGTGAACAGGTGTGACTGAGTCACTTCCCAGCCTTAACAGACTAAATCTTCCCTCTTGACTCAAAAATTCTTGCAATTTAACTAAATTTCTGTTTCGTAGGATGAGCTCACTGCCTCTGTAAACTAATGCCAGTGTTTTTCTCTGACAGAAAGAACAATTTCGCTAGTCATCACCAGAGGATCTACAAGGATGGATGGATTCTGTAGTTAATTCACAGATAATTACAGCGAAGCACTTGCAGATGCCTAAGCTCTCTCTAAAATAAAGGACACCATGAAAACTGAGATGGTGTCCCTTATATGGTCCTAGGCTAAGCTTTTCAATCTCTTCAATGCCGAGACCCCACAGCAGAGCCCTTTCAATCTCTCCATCACTCAGGCTGGCCTTGCAGGTGGCTGTGGGGAGTCAGGGCCAGCAAGTCACTGTCCAGAAGCCCTGAGCAGAGCCATTGCCTAAGACTGGGGGCATAGCTGTCGAGGTGGGACTGCCAGGTTGAATTGATGACTCAGCCACTGTAATTTGGGGGCAAGTTGCATAAACTCTGCATCCAGCATCCGACATTTAAAATGGAGCCAGCCATTGCCCTCTTCAAAGGTGCCATAGGATGTATTAAGTGTGAAAGAATGCTTCATGCTTCAGGGACTGCCGATGGGTCAAGGCAGCGGCGCGGGGGATTAGGAAACTGTTTTCTGGAATCAGCAGGACAGCTGCGTATTTGAAGGCACAGCAGTTGTGACAGCGCACACAAAAGCTGTACAAACTCAATCCAGACACACATCCAGTGTGGAGAGGGGAGGTGAGCAGAGTCTCATCCCTAGCTGAGGAGCTATTGCAGTTGATAGGTTCTGGGAGAGGAGTCAGTTTTCATTAAGGGTATGGTCCTTGGTGGGTTGGCCATGCTCCAGTGCGAGGTCACACATCCAAGAGCGCATGGGCAGCACAAACTGGTCTTGATGGGTCAAAAACAATAGATCAAAGAGGACACAGAGTGGGATGAGTATGGAGGTGGGGGTGGTTCTGGGAGGAGGTCGGAGTGGGATGAGTATGGAGGTGGGGTGGATCTGGGAGGAGGTAGGAGAGGGATGAGCACAATCAAAGCATACTGTATGAAACTTTCAAAGAATAACATGGGGGTGGTGGAGAAAAAACATCAGGCCTGGCGGCAGGAACCTGAGTTGCTACCAAAGCTGCTGCCATCCTTATGGTATTCCCTGAGACTCAGTTTTTCCATCTGTGAAGTGGATATAAAGCTGATGTTTTTAGCCCACGCTCTGTCGCACCAAATAAGATGGTGACTTTAAGAATCCTGTAATTGAGACTGCAGTGGCAGCTCTGCAAGCAGGAGGACCCAAGAATGTAAATCCCTAGTGTCCATGTAAAAACCTGGAATGGCCACATGTGCCCGTAATCTTAGTGTGAGAGGGTAGAGATCCCAAGAGCTTGGTGGCCAGCCAGCCTAGCTCAAATTTCCAGTTCAGCAGCAGGCCCTGCTTCAAGGTGGTGAGGCCAACTGTCACAGATGAAAACATCCAGTGTCTTATTCTGACCTCCATATGTGTGAACATGGGTGTGTTCTGCACGTGTGTTCAAGCACAGACACACATGCAATATACAAACAAACAGCATTGTACAACTGAATAGTTTATATTTGGGAACATATGTGTATACTACATATGTACTTGCATGCTTTAACAATTAGTGAAAAAAGAGGCCATGAATTTGAACGAGAATGGGGACATATGGGAGAGTTTAGAAGTAAGAAAGTGCAGGAACAAATGCTGTAATTAAATTAAAATTTCAAAAATATACAAAGCGAAAAAGAACCCTAAAAATTAAAAATAAAGATAAAGAAGAAGAACATCAGCTTGTAAACTTGTCAAGGTTTAATTGTCAGAAAGTTGAAAACATGATACAAATATAAAATGAACATGTGACATGGATTTTTTTAAATTAGTTAATAAAGAAATCAATCGTTCATTATAAGTAAGGCTGGTTCTAAGGCCATGCAGGTAACTGGCTGTTTATTCATAATTTAATGACAGGATTTCAGGATACAACTTCTAAGTCAGTTACCAAAACTGACAAACATACAATAGTGTGATAAACTATGTATGAGCTTTGGGATTATTTTTTCTATTAGGTGGATGCATTTATAGTGGAGGGAAAAGATCTACATGTTAACATAGTATCTAGGATAAACTTAATTAATAAAGTCAAACGCTGGTTCACAGCCCTAGACAATTGAATCTTTAATAGGGCCAATTACTAATGGCATCAAAAAGACATACGGTCATCTTTCTGTCTCATTTCAGAATTCTGGATAATAAATAATGCTTACCATAAGAAAACCTCATCTTCCTAGCCCAATCCCAAATCAGACAGTCTCTTACAGTCTAGGGACACTCAACACTAGCTGGACTTTTGAGTCCCCTAGTATGTTTATCTTCTACAGTGTGACACAAATGACCAAAGGCTTAGTAAAGCTATCTCAGGGTTCTCTGGGTCAGTCACTGCTGACCTTGGGTGGTTTGCGTCTTCAAAGCCAGAGCTACAGAGAACTCAGGGCTTACCTAATGATGCCAGCTCCACCCAGAATAATCCCTATTCATTACTCAAAAGTCAACTGCCTATGGAACTTAGTTATATCTGCAACATCCCTTGACTTTGGCTGTGTAATGTAACTCTATGTGAATGACAACCCAAAGGGAAGAGGTCAACCCTATATTGACACCTGTAATGATCTGTCATGTCCCTTTAAGAGACAAGCCACACCTCCCTTGTCTGCCAAGGCAGGCTGATCTTCAGCTTCCAGTCTGTGTCCCCTCCTTTTCCATCTCCCTCTGGAAGAGGCAGCTTCTGTCTCTTCCCACTTCTCCCCTTTCCCCCCTTCTCTCTCTCAATCTCTCTCTCTCTCTCTCTCTCTCTCTCTCTCTCTCTCTCTCTCTCTCTCTCTCCTCTGCCCCCTCTCTGCTCTTCTCCCTTCTCTCCTTCCCTTCCATATTCCACTAAATAAATATCCAGCCTTACTCTACATGGCGTGCAGATCCATGTCTCTGTCTCTCACCTGCCACGTGGCTCCCTGCCCGAGACCAGCTGCCTTCAGAGACCTGCAGCATGATCTTGTGGCATGTCTACTCAGTCTCTCACCCACCACGCAGCTCCCTGCCTGGGACCCAGCTGCCTTCGTGGCTTGTCATGGTCTCATGGCCCGCTGCCCACTGCCACTGCTCAGGAAACCTGCAGCATTTTACTTAAACTATAACAAAGATAGTCAAAGCCATCAAAACAAACCTCCACTTCTTATGTCTGGCCTCACAGCCATGGCTTGCATTCATATTGAGAAGATTCTGCAAAAAAGAAAGGAGAGAAAACAACACAGGGTGCACAGGGTGTTGTAGTTTGTGTTCAACACACAGACCACTGCTGTACTTCCAACAGGAAGTCACTGAAGAGAGGCCTCTGCCGGCAGGTGAGTGACCATGCAGGAAGAGCTCTTGCACCTTGTTGCTACCTTGCCAAAAGCTGAACTGGAAGCCAACTGTGCCTCCTCCTTCCTCTACAGAGGCCTGGTCTGAATGCATTCAGTGGGTTTCACCTTCCATTCATGCCCACTCCTCCAGAACTTAACATTTAGCACTGTAAGGAATGTTCTAAAAAATGCAGTGTTTTACTACTCTGGCCTCAGGCTTTAAATGCCAAGAGCTGCCTAGGGTGTGACAACCAAAACTCCTTACATCCCCTCAAGGTCACCTGGGGCTGTACTATCCACTGTCCAGCTCTGGATTGGGTGTGCAGCCTCTTTCTTCAGGGCAGTTACTCTCCCATCTGAGTTCTAATCAGGTCCTGTCCCTAGGAGCTTCTGAGAACAAATAAGATCACGTTCAGGGTAGTCTGGCTATTGGTGATTCTCAATTTTGGCTGTTATGGAATTCCCTGAAGAAACTTCCAAACCTTGACAAAAACAAGGCTATGGGGATTAGAAATATAGTAAAGAATATGAAGACACAAATGAAAATAATAAAGCAGAGAAACATATGGGATTATATTGGAAGGGAATTTTTGTGAGTACTAAAAATTCGCCTCCCCCCATTTAATTTCCAACTGCTTAATATACCCTTGATGCCAAAGAGTAGGAGAAAGACAAAAGACTGCATTAACATGATACAAGGAAATGAGCAAACCAATTTAAGTCACCGGCTACATTCAAAGTTAAACATTCTGTTTCTAGAACAAAACAAGTCGCCAAGTCACACTTGTACTGGAAAAATTAAAAATGCTGCAGGATCCCCGGCTGCAGCAGGCAGTAGGCCATGTGGCAGCTTGCAGTGGGCAGGGGGTCCCAAGAGCAACCAGTCCCAGGCAGAGACAGCCACAGGTCCCCGAGTGGTGACTGGTCTAGGCCAGGGAAACACATGACGGTGGGCAAGAGACAGAGACATGGATAGGCACACCATGCAAAGTGAGATTGGATATTTATTCAGTGAGTTGTGGAGGGGAAAGGGAGAAGGAGAGAAGAACAAAGATAGAGAGGCAGAGTGGGGGCGGGGGAGATAGAGGCAGAAGGTGAGAAGTGGGGAGAGGCAGAAGCTGCCTCTTCCAGAGGGAGACTGAAAAGAGAAGGAACTCAGGCTGGAAGTTGAGGATCAGCCTGTCTCAGCAGACAGGGGAGGGAGTGGGTATGGCTTGTCTCTTAAAGAGACAGAACAGATCATTACAACTCTTGCCCTAGACCAAACACTCTGTAGGCAAGCCACTCCCTGGGTAGATCCCAAGTTATTTCCATAAAGGGAAACTGGAACTTAGCTGGATCCTTAGACTTTTGTTTGAGGTAGGAACCAACTATTTCCCTATTCCAGGAACACAAGGTCTGGCAATTAGCCATGCCTGTTGAAATAACCTTGAGAGAGCAGAACTCTCTGATTTACAACTAGGTGGGGCCTTTGTCTGTGGTAGAAGCACAACAACCTTGAAGGAACTAGAAAGGAGTCCCAGCTCTCCAACCTTTGGTCAACGTGGAAATAGGCCTTTTTGGGCCTCCACACTCTTGCCTGGGAGCCACCTGCAGAGATTCTGTGCTACAAAATAAGAAACCAGGGTTTCTTTCAGGGTCTCGGTCTTCTAGATAAAATCATTTAAAAACAGACTCAGAAGGAAACTCAAGAACAATTATATTGGTGTTGGCATTTTAGAGACAAACACAGCAGGGCAGGCAAGTTGTAGATAGCTGCAGCTTAAAGGAAGAGGGAGATGGAGAAATTAGAGATCAAGAAATTGACACTTGGGGGAAGGTGATAGATGCCTGCCCCAGCACTTGGGAGGAAGACTCAAGGCTAGCCTGATCTACAAAGCAAGTCACAGTCCATCCAGGGATATATGGTATAATGAAAAAGTAAAAAATAAGAGGAAAAATAGTGAACATCTATCGATGATGAATGGAGAGCTAAATGACAGCTTGGTGGTTAAGAGCATTTGCTGCTTCTGCAGAGGGTTCAGTTCTGAGCCCTAAAGGAGGGAATAGTAGTTGTGACTTTATAATCTTATAAATCTGTTTATCTTTAGAAAGTTACATTTTTAATATTTAAAATGTATATGAACATTTTGCACGCATAAATGTACATGCACTACATGTGTTCCCTGCCCATGAAGGTCAGAGGATATCTGGATGATTGGATCCCTGGGACCTGGAAACACACATAATTGTGAGCCACTAAGTAGTACTGGGAACCAAACCCAGGTCTTCTGAAAGGGCAGCAAGAGCTGTTGGCCTCTGAGCCATCTCTCTAGTCCCATCTTTTGACAGCCCAGACTAGGGTAGCATGCCCTCACTGGGGCCAGAGGAGTACTTCAGAGCCCACTCAATCAACCAAAAACCATACAACAGACTAAGTTTTAAAAAATTAAAGTCTATGAGAGCTAGGGGAGCCTACATGGGACTGACCTAGACTCTCTGCATGCATGTAACAGTTGTGTAGCTTGATCTTACATGGGTCCCCTAGCAATAGAACCAGGGCCTGTCCCTGATGCATGAGCTGGCTCTTTGGAACCTACTCCCTCTGGTGGGATGACTTGCCCAGCCTTGATGCAAGGGGGAGGAGCTTGGTCTTGCCTCATCTTGACAGGTCATGCTTTGTTGATTCCCATGGGAGGCCTTACCTCTCCTGAATGGAGATGAAGGAAGGATGAGGGGGTAGTTGTTGGGGGGAGATCGGGAAGAGAAGAGGGAGAGGAAACTGTGGTTGGTATATAAAATTTAAAAAAAATCCTCCCAATTCAATTATTACATACCCTGAGACAAAGGGGTCCAAGGAAACCCAGTGCCACTTGCCTCCCTTTATGACTTGCTGGCGAGTATAACTATCCTGCTGATACTGTCATTTACTTTGCTATGCTTATCCCTAACCCAGATTTGTCGGCCTTTCAACCCAGACTGAAGACTAGAACATTCCAGGAATCTTCTATGCCTTTATGACTGAATTGAAATGACAGAGCATCATGAACTGAACATTTCCCCAATTCTCAGCTTTCCAATCATGCTGATACCAATGTTGGACGAATCATCCCATACTATGCAAGCTAATCTTTTATAATATACAGCCATTCACCCCTTTTGATCCTTTAGAGAACCCTAATTCAGGCATCTGTGTGACTTTAGGGGGCAAGCTTTGAATCACATAGTATTATTTTACTTGTTTATTGAGACTGACCATGTAGGCCATCAATCAATCAAGCCTACATAATGAAGGACCAACAAAAATTCTGAATGTTGAAAAAACTGAAAGTCTATGAAATAGCTATGCTTTACTGAGCCTTCTCATTCTGGCCTTCGGCTAAGCTCCACTATCACCATCTTCCTCCCTTTATTTTTATATAGTATTTTACTAAATCTTAAGGAACAACTATGATGCTTTCTCTTCCTTAAAACTAGGCTGTTACCAGGGGTATAGGAGTTGGGGGTCAAAGTTGATGAGAATGGTACAACCTCATTGGGCTCCAAACCTTCTAATGTATGGCCGGATACTTAACATCAGGAGGGCAAACCTACCTGTAGGTGATTCTAATGTCACCCTTACCAGGACCGAATCCGTGAGCCTGCAGTGGGGATGCAGGCAGCATCTGTCCTTCTTGGGTATCTGGGCAAGGGCAGGAGGAGCCACAGCAGCAAGCTGCCTTCCTATGAAGACTACCATTCCACCTGCTCACCACCACTCCAGCACTGAATCTGTTATTCACTCATGCTGTCTGCCTGGTGAAATAATAATGTTCACCTCGATAAAAACTGTTACAGAAATCAGCTCCCAGATCTTCTCCTTTAGGAGACCCTGTACAGAAGCAGATGAAAAGTTCCACAACGGGGCTTTGCAGGAGAAACTGAGACGAGAACCGTGGATCTCAGGCTTGAGAACAGGAGTCCTTTGGCCTGCCTGCTACTTCCTGGAGGACATCAGCAGTGTGTTTGGCAAAAAGTCTGTGCATAGAGCTGTTTAGTAATGGTGGTATTCAGCTACCCCACACTGGGATCCTTAATGAGTAATTCTCTTGATGGGTTCTAGGAGACTTTGCTCCTTTGTTGTTCTCATTTATCTGGCTGAGTTGCCTGGGAAGCTGGTTTAGTAGGCAACAAAGATAAGTATTTGTCTGCTTGTACTGAAATCTCACCAGCTAAAGGCTGTTTCGCTCTTGTTTTGGGGAACGGAAAAGCTTTAGATTGTATGGCAGTGAGCCAACCTTTCAAGACATCTGAGAAACTATGCCTCTGGTTTGTCTCCGGTCCAGTCTTCCCGTTTATTTGTAAGGCACATCAGAAATGTCAGAAAGGAAGAAGGGGGATTCTGCAATTGCCGAATGCCAGGATGTAAATCCTCTTCCCTTGGCTGATTTCAAGCTGCCAATATTTAACAACTGTCTTACTTCCTCATCCATTCTCTTAAGCAATCGCTAGCTCCCTAGGAGTACCCATTCGTATTGCCTGAAGTCACATGACAGAACTACCAGCCATGCTCCCTCTGGAGGTATATCTGACAACTTGGGGAGACAGTTGCTCTGAGATTTCAAGAACAGAGAGCCCCCAGGAAGACTGGAAAATGGAGAAGAAAAGAACCACTGCTCACAGATCCACAGAGCAGAGACTTGGAGGCAAAATGGAGATAAAAGTAAGATGCCAGCTCACTGGGTGTCTAGAAGGTCTCCAGCTTTATTAGCCCTTTTCCTCTTCATAGGAATCCAGGAGGTATGAACAACAAACAACGTATTTTGAAATAGCCCGGGAACGGGAGCAAAAAACTGAAGACAGCATGCTTGGTGTCCTTCTGGCCTGGGATGGGGGTCTGATGAGTCCCCAGGTAACACATCACAAACATGGGATCTCCTTGTTGAGCAGCAGGGGTACAGGAACCATCTGTCCATGAGAAGCTGAGCCTGGAGAAGTCTGGCCTGTGTGTGCAGATCGTCACTCAATCTCAATAAACAAGTCCCTACCCCCCTCCAAAAGAGGAAAAAGGAAAAGAGCAATGTGTGTCCCATTGCTTTAAGCTGTGAATGTGAGTTTGACAGTGTGAGACTTCACCTGTAGGACAAGCAGACATAGATAACCAAAGCCAACATTTGCCATGTCCTGGACACAGTTAACATACTTTTTATCTGTCAGTACTTAATACTCAGGACTACGCTATCAACCAGGCAGGTTCTGTTTTTAAGCCCACATCACAGATGAGGAAACTGAGGCACAGACTACTTATATAACTTTCCTGAATTTGAATGCTCGTCAGTAGTGGAAGAAGAGGGCGAGCTGGCCTCACTGCTGAGGTACATGGGCTTGACTGGCTGAGATGGTCCTTGGTTACACCCCAGTACTGGGTACTGTATTCTCCAGGCATTTACACATTTTCTAAGTTTCCTTTTGACTGAAAGCTCTTCTAAGGCAGAGCCCCAACTATCTGACTAATTAGAGTACTCATAGAAGTTCACTAAGTTTCTGGGCTCACGCTCTTATCCTAGAAAAGGAAGGAATCTTAACGGCACTGAGTCCATGTAAGAACAAGACTTGGTGCTTATGACAGTCCCTGTAACAAAAGTATATAGAGACAAGCATAGAGACTTCCAGATCAGCCCAGACTTAAACCCACTCTGCCTACAAGAGCAGAATAAGGAACTCTAGGGGAGCCCAAGTGCCTATGACCAAAGACATCACAGCACATCATCAACTCTACTTTCCAGCTGAGGAAATGGGCTCTCACAAGGCAGCTGATTGCCAAAGGCAAGTTATAGGAACTAGAGTTGTGTCCCCATACCAAGTGAGTCTCAAAACCAAAGTTTTCTTCACTTCTTTGGGTTACCTTCAGGTCTCCAAACAGTCTTTGTGGGAAAATGTCACTTTTTACTTCTTCCTATAAGAGAAGCAATCTCTCTTCTAGAAGAAGAACAGTTTGTAACTTTGGCTAATTATAATGAAAGGTTTATCCATACTTACATGCCTCATGTGAACCTCTGAAGTCATAATAAGCATTTGTTAGTGAGGAATGAATGAGTGAGTGTGTGGATAGATGGTTAGATGGTGGATGAATAGACGGATGGACAATGGATGAGTAGATAGATGGGCGAAGAATGAGTGGATGGATGAGTAGATGGATGGATGATGGATGAATGATGGATGAGGAGATAGATGGGTGATGGTTGAGTAGATGATGGACCATGGGTGATAGATGAATGGATAGGTTGGTATTTCTCATGAGGTTGGTATTTCTCATGATTGCTTGGCACTGTTGGGGAAACTTCATCCCTGTGACCCATATTGGAAGAAAGATTTTAAGATTTCTTTCTTTAAGCCTTTGGTTTCTATAGCCTTAGAGACAGTGGATTCTTAAGACTAACCCTGACTTTACCTCTGTTTCTGTCCAATACCCACTATGCATGAGGCAGAGACATCACAAGGTCCATCAAGTTGTTGGGCCTCTAGGCTTCACATCTTTGAGTCATGGGCAAAGCAAGGATGGAGATTCTCTGTTCATAGTTCTGTGGTCACATTCTTTCCCCAGCACAGAAGAGGAACTTAGCCGTTCACACTCCGAGCTTCCCTCAGTGAGGCCAGACTTGGCATCGTTTTGTCTCGCCTTTGAGGATCCACTTTTTCATGTGGGCTGTATCTCAAACTACAACAATATTTTTACTCTTTTTATAAAATTCAGTTTTTTCTTCAAAAGCATGTAACCCTCATTAAAAACCCTTAATATGATGCATCATTGCCTGGGTTACCATTCTATTGTTTTGAAGAGACATCATAACCAAGACCACTCATAAAGTAAAACATCTAATTGGGGGCTTGCTTATAGTTTCATGGGATAAGTCCACAACCATCACATCAGGGAACATGACAGCAAGCAGGCAGGCATGATGCTGGTGCATTCTCATTCAAACCTCAGCAGTTATTAGAGATTCAAATATTTCACAGATACACTTTTGAAGAACTAAAAAGCAAACCACACACCTCCAAGTTCCCTTGACACACTGTAGCAGAGGAGGCTCGGGGATGTAAGATATAAAACTCACTTCTGTGTCCCTGCTTTGCAGATGAACTCTCTCTTACATATATATCAAGGAGCCCATTGTCTTCTAGGTGCATTCCACAGTTGTTTCAGACGAGTGTAACACTGCCCAGCTTACACTGTGCAGCTAACACGCATGTCTGGCCAGAGCCTAGCCCATTGTGGGCGAAGGCAAAGGCCACACAGGTGCATTTCCCATGCACCCAGTGACTAATGGTATGTATGATAAAAGCTCTGGGTATTTTGTTCATTCTAGGGCAACTTTTTCTAATTAAAGAAGCGATTTCCAATAGTTCACTTCTTTGGAAGGTCCACTGGGTCTAGGAATGGAAAGTTATGGATAGCAAGGATAAATTCCTTCTACTCTCAGCTGGAGTCTTATGTGTTCAAAGAGCAGAGAAAATATGCAAATGATTAGGGTTTATGAGGTGGCTTTGTTGAAGTCAAGGAAGACTTGAGGTGTGACAGCAAGGGTTGTGACCAGGGATGTGGAGACCAGGTATCTTGCTCCTGTTCTGCTTGTGTCTGAAGGATGACTGTGGGAGTTGGGGGCATCGATGGCTGTGTTACCATTGGGTGCGATGATATAGACTAGCAGAGTACCTGGAATACCACAGGCACACAGTCAATGATGAAGAAAGGAAGAATGATTCTCAGTGTTACAGAATTTACTTCATCTTGTGCTGTAAGATTGTAATCTAAGCCCCTAAGAAGGAAGGGGCATGTCCTGGGAATGTGATCTCCAGTGCATTTGAGAGGAAAGAAACTCCAGAGCGTACACCAGGGCGCGTAGTTCTCTGTCTTCATTATTACTGCGAGGTCTTTCAGTGCCTTCCTCCAGTCACGTATTAGCCTTGTTGTATGTGTCTGCAGCAAAGCCTTGGGAGTAAAGTCCTTTAAAACCCAGGTCGACCCTTTTCTGAAAAGAAAGGAGGAGTGGATGGAGGAGGGGAGCTTGGGGGAGGGACTGGGAGAAGAGGCAGGAGGGAGGGGAAAGTGTAAAAAGAACTAAAGAAAAAAAACAGTCACATCAATGCCACCTTAGGTGAGAGTCCTGGAGCAAGACAGTAGTGGCAGTGTAGGCAGAAAAGAGCACCTGGCTGAAAGGAACTCAGAGCAAGTCAGGGTTGAACTTACTCTATGAGAAGCCATTCTCTAGAAAATTAACTTACTCTAAGAATCCAGCACTAATCCCTCTCAAGGGCAGAGCCCCCAGTGATTTAATTACATTTCACTAGGCACCATCTCTTAGAGGACTATGGTCTGAGTTGCTAACATATAAACCCTTTCTATTTTAAAGCAATCAGAATTAGCTTATTTTGTTCATTTGCGTTTGAGCTTTTTAAGCTATAATCTTTTCCATCTTGTGATTGAACAGTTTGCCATGGGTTCATTGGCTTGGTGTTTCTGTTACCACTTCTAACAGAGTAGCTTTTCCTTGTTAACAGTCTGACACTTGTACACAGTGAATTTTAGCATTTCTCACTCTCCACCCCCTCTTCTGTTCCCTTTCCCTTTCCCGATTAAACCTCTCATCCTCTGACACCCGGAAGCACAAATACTTAAGCTGGAATGATACACAATGCTTGAAGGACAAACCACGTCCAAGCCAAGAGGCTTGCAAATCCATCTCCTCTTAAGTTAGGCAATATTCCCTCAGCTCGGTGTCAGTCCACTCTGCACTTCCTGCCCTCTCCCCTATTCCTGTGTTGTGACCAGAGCTACTCTCAGGTGACATGATAAACAGTGTTCCTACTTTCTGGTGCTCAGGTGCCCTTATGCCCTTATGTAAGCCATCCCCAGAAGAATCTGCTGGCTTCACATCCCTCAGGAAGCAACCAATGAGAAAAGATAGTTTGGGACCTCTGTATTCACCCATTCGCTCACCCTGATGCTCTGCAGCTTTTTGGTCCCCACGGTTCCTCTGAGATTGATTTTACCTCATCTTCTTAACATGATGAGACAGGGACAAAAACGGCAAACATCTAAAAATCTTCGGGCTCTGTCCTTTCCATTCCTCCCCTCAGTTACAGAAGATTGCTGGTGGCCTCGCATGCCATTGCTTTTTCTCCAGTCCTTCAACATTGAGATCATGAACTTATAAAAAACTTATAATGGGGGGGGAAGAATTGGAAAAAAAGTGTCTTATGAACAGAGAAGAGCCCCACAAAGAGTGTGGAATAATACAGATGTCTCATTTGGGGCTGAACATTCAATAGTCACTAATTATCAGCACACCGACCAGCTAGGAATCTCTGTTCTACTGTTTCTCATGGCAAAAGGAAGCTTCTCTGATCTTGAGAGCAGCATTTAGCCATGGGTATGGACAGCCATATTTAGAAGTTTAATAGCATGCCCATTTAGCGAAGAAGAAGAAG
>JAQHUG010000128.1:223782-241530 GCA_028555095.1 Dicrostonyx torquatus | reverse complement strand
GCCACTATTGCACCATTGCAGATGCAGTGGATGCATCTGGCTTCTGGTTGGTGGTACAGCATGCAGGGTCCACTTCTAGGTTACACTGTTGATAACTTTGTCCCTGGTACACTGCATGGTACCTTTCAGCATTATGAAAGCAAGCCAGCAAGGAGAGAGTTTTGTAGGTTACTTCAAGATTCTTTTCTCTAATAGCCTGAGTATGTGCTACCTTCATCAATAGGCTCTTCTTATCACGTTCAGATGGGAAACCAGAGCCATGAAAACAGCCTGGATTGCTTTAGAGGCCTCTGGGATCTCCCTGACCAGGAACCTATAGGGAGGGATCCCAAAAATGACATTGAGATTTCTGTTTAATAGCCTTTAGGTTCTGGGAAGAGTATCATCTACTCTTTGTTTATAAAAATTTTAAAGGCTACTTATTTATGTATATGAGTGGTTTTGCTTACATTTATATGTGTGCACTGTATACATGCCTGGTGCCCAAGGAGGCTGAGGAGGAGATGGACCTCCTGGAACTAGAGTTACAGTTGTGAGCATCCATGTGGGTTCTGGGAATGGAACCCAGGTCCTCTACAAGAGAAGTAAGTGCTCTTAACTGCTGACTCATCTCTCTATGCCCATTAGTTATATTTTTAATTAGTTACAAAGTTGTAGATCCCGTGAGCTTTTCACATATCCTTGGTTCAAGTTAGCTCTTTCCACCTCTCCCCTCCCCTATCTCCCTACCTCTAGCCTCTTAATTCTTTGCCCCTCCAGAGTCCCTTTCTCAACTTTCATAGCACTTGTCTCCTACGATATCTTCCCTCCTCTCCTCTTAGGGCCTCTTCCCTCCCCCCTCTCATGTTACCCCTACCCTAGAATTGCATGAGGATCTTTTTCACATGGGAAGACAGCCCTCCCCTTCCCCACGTCCTCAAATCCTCTCCTTCCAATTTGATCCCAACCACCTACTCCAACAACCAAGCAGCCAGGGAACAGGTGCCAGTAAAGTGTGGCACTCGGGTGGTGACAACTGGATATCAGACTGGGAAGGAGAGTGGCCAGATTGCCCGGGGAGTCTCCCTTAGTGTCAGCACCAGTATCCTTGCATGAAAGCATTCTAAAGGCTGCTTTGTCTTTAATTTGAGTTAGCAAGGGAAGGCTCCATGCATCAAGAGGCTGGAAGGCACAGGAGAAATAAAGGCTTGAGGGGGGAATCTAAGTACGTGGTGGGCCACAAGCTCTCCAGTCTGATGTCAGAGGATTTCCCCTCTGAGAAGTCCTTAAACTCTTTAGATCCCTATTCATCACTGCGGATTAAGTGGGGAACTTGAAGATGGTGGTGACTATGCAGTTCCCATCACAAGGAAATTCATTGCTTTCATAACAGAGAGGATGGCCACTGGTAGTTAAAAGGCAGTCTCATCCATCTTTGAAAATAATCTCTATGACTTGGTTGACATTTAATTTAACGTAGATCACCCCCAATGACGGTGATTTAATGCCTCAGATTTTTTTTTAAAGTACCATTTTCCTTTCAATAGGTTTTACCTCATACATTCTTGTTTTTATTTGAGAAAAAAATCTGCTTTTTTAAGCAGCAAAGCAATCCCAACTGTGGGTAGGGGTAGGACCCTGAAGGTCAAACATCTGACCTTGAACCCTAGAGTTAAGCTTCATGTGCTTTGTAGGAGGAAATGAAGGTAAATTTCTGAATGTGGAATGTGGTGGTGAATTGCAGCTGTGCCTAAAAAATAAAGCCTGAGATGAACCCCCACACTAGAGTGTGGACCAGCCTAGCATGGACGCCATTCCCACATCTCTTGCATCTCTGTCTTGAACTGGTCACTTACAGAGCAATGCAAAATCAGAAGTGGAGGAAAGTGATCCGGGATTTAGTTTTCCTGATGCAGAGCCTCTCAGGCTATAGTTAACCCAGAGTTAAACCTTTGTTGTGATGAGCCCCAAAACTACTAGCACAAGAATCCCCCAGGTTCATCACATTGTTAAAATTCTGATTCTGATTCTGTTGGTCTGAGTTGGAGGCTGAGATTCACCATGCTAACAAAGTCCCTCAGTGAGACTGGGAAGATGGCTCGGTGGGTAAGAGCCATCCACGGGCAAGCAGAAGGACCTGAGTTTAAGTCATCAAACCCACATAGTAAGCAGAGCCTGACTATGTGTCTGCCTGTAACTCTACCACTGTAGGGGAGGAGCCAGAAGGATCAATGAGAATGCTGGCTGCCAGCCTAGCTCCAGGTTCAGTGAAAGACCCTGTCTCAAAGGAGACAGGAGGATCATGTGGGTTTGCTGGCTGCTAGCCTAGCTCCCGGTTCAATGAAAGACCCTGTCTCGAAGGAGACAGGAGGATCATGGGGGTTTGTTGACTGCTAGCCTAGCTCCCAGTTCAATGAGAGACCCTGTCTCAAAGGAGACAGGAGGATCATGTGGGTTTGCTGGCTGCTAGCCTAGCTCCTGGTTCAATGAGAGACCCTGTCTCAAAGGAGACAGGAGGATCATGGGGACTTGCTGGCTGCTAGCCTAGCTCCCGGTTTATTGAGAGACCCTGTCTCAAAGGGAACATGTATGTGATAGAGCAGGACATATAATAGCCTCTCCTTTCCTTCCCACATACCACATATATGCACCATCACACACATACATACACACACATGCATACACATGTACATACACATACAAATAAACTGATACATAATAACTTATTAGGAGGACATTTAAAAGGTCCAAGCAAAGCCAATGCTGCAGGTACCTGGTATCAGGGAGACCTTCTCAAACCCAGCTGGCTACATATTAGCGGCACCCAGGAGCTCTCAAACAGTAGGTACATTCAGCCTAGGCCCAAAGATTCTGATTCACATGTTTGTAAGTGGAGCTTCCTGAATGCCCGGACAGCCAGGTATGGGCACCGCTGCACAGGAGCCTCAAGGTAACTGTGTAAAGTATCACTCAGATGTGTCAGCATGGGACAGCTGTACCCAACAGGACAAACTTCACCTTGGCCACTTAGGTAATTACTAAAGGGATTTCCTTCAAGCATATGTAAACATGTCACTAAAATAGTAATTTGAACTGACTTGGTGGGGGTCCTACTGTTATATGGACCACTGTTGACCCCTGCAGGGTCGGGTACCAGGCAACACCGTAGCTAATCTAAGCCTCTCCTAGAAATCTCATTAAGGCCAAATGAAATCTCCCCTTGATTCCGCCCCCCCGCCCCAGTCCTGGGGCCCCCAGTTTCCAAGCTCTCTGAGTATGACATCTTCTATGACTGTTCTCTTTGCGTTTGTCTGTCTGTCTCCACGACCAATTTTTTAAATCCCATGAGCACTTAAAATGTCTGTCTTGTTCTTATTTCAGCCCCAAACCAGATCAGGAGGGCCACTTGTTCAACCCTCTTCCGTGAAGACTACAGGGCCCCTCCACTGGACACCAACCCCAACAGCCATCTTGTAAAGAGGAAAAACAATGGCTCAGGACATCTGACAGCTAAGGGGAGAGTTAACTGGACTGAGAAAGAGCAAGTCTGAGGGCAGGGTAGAGAGGAAGTGCAGTCCAGGTAAGTGATGGCCAGCGCTTCCCAAGGCCTCTAGAAAGTTCACAGAGAAAAGCAAAGAATTTCCCTTTATAGTGCTCCTGCTTCCTCCTTCAGGCCTGAGCATTTTCCTGCTCCTCCACCCCTGTCCTGCACACCAGACACGGAGCTTCCCGGCTTTCCCAAAGGTCAGAGGCAGAAGGGGCTAACATCCCTGCCTTACGTTCTGGCATGTGCTTCCCGGTGCCTCTGTTTTCTCAGAGTGCCCATGCTAGAACTTAACTGTGCTGTGCAGGATTCCAAATTCACAAAGACGGCTGTGCCACTGTCATTTCAATCTGGTCTCAAAGAGTCTGTGCCATGAGGGGGAAGGAAGGTTTCTGATAAAAACCCCTTCACTCAATCAATTCCCAAGTACTGAAGGAAACCCAGCAATGTTTTCTTATCAAGCACACTGAATACCAGTAGTTTCAAAATCTTTTCAGGCGATTTTCACCAATCCTCATGAAGCCCTTTCTAGATAGCAGAACAAAATGCACTTCCATAGACGCTGATCCCTGATACAAAACTTTAAACAAGAGAACTTACTCTAAAGCCATTTGTATCTCCAATGCAGAGGGCAAGACCAAATACATACTAGTTCTACACAACCATTCTTCAGCAAGGGCAAGGCTGGGCCACAGGAGGCCAGAAAGCACAGGAAGGTGTGTTCATTCAGAATCTCAACCCAGCTAAAGCCATAACTGGAGCATTCTACTTGCTGATACATTCTTTTTTTATTTTTGGTTTTTCGAGACAGGGTTTCTCTGTGGCTTTGGAGCCTGTCCTGGAACTAACTCTTGTAGACCAGGCAGGTCTCGAACTCACAGAGATCCCGCCTGCCTCTGCCTCCCGAGTGCTGGGATTAAATGCGTGCGCCACCACCACCCAGCTATTGCTGATACATTCTTATTAGCACTCCGCTACCTGGTGGCACACGGAAATGCCAATGAAAACTTACAGCAGTATGGATGTTGACTTGCAGATAAGGGCTGCTTGCTATGGCAGATCCCTTTTTCAAATGTACAGGCTGGGTGGCTTGTGAGTCAAACTCCTTTATTTGAAAGGATCTTCAGAAAGAAGAGTATGCGTTTTAAAGGAATCCAGTGGATTTTTTTTTTATTGCTGGAGGAATAACAATCACCTTACAGAATCCACTTGTCTCCCAATTTATATACAAGATGAATTTATAGTTTCCCATTTCAGATCTATTTAAAGTGGCAAACATTAGTTTTTGAAGCAATTCATTTATATTCCTTTAGTTAGATGATGTTTGATTATTGAATGACTTAGTAAATAATTTCTGGGTTCTGCATCTACCAGGGTGTCTGACTGCCATTTTCTAATTATTTAACTTGTCACAGGCTGTTTGTCTCTTCAATAAAACAAGAGGGTTGGATTAAATTGCTCTAACTTCCCCAGTTTCCTGTGTGCATCAATTGCTTTAACTTCTGTGCTGACATATACCACGCTACTTCTATGGAAATAAGCTTTCTAAGAATAATTTTTATATTTCTCCCCTCTGGCTTTAATGCTATTACATTTGAGCCTGCTTAATAACTTCCACCAGGCTTTGATTTTTGCAAGATGTTTTATGTATTCAGCCTTGTTTACTTCTGACAAGCATGGACTAGTGCTTGAGGTGTGTGGAGGTGTGTGTATAGCACTTTCCAATGGATAATCATTATATTTATGACCTTGAGTTTCAACTCAACTTTCCTCTATGTGGTTATTATCCCAGTCATCCAATCACCAAACGTTCTCCTCTAGGCAGCTACTATTACTGTCAGGGATATGCTGATACGATTTATTTTTGTCGTTATTTATTTTTAAATCATATTTATATTCTGCTCATAAATGAGAGAAGACGGATCCATCATTTCTCCATCCTTGGAAACCAAACAAATAATGAAGCTCGTTGCTTCCAAATTGGGAATCCTAGCTAGCATCAGGGCTGTCCGGTGCATGTCCTCCACATTCTGACTGTTCGGGGCCATCATTCACATGCTTTGGGCAGGACACCACATGCTAAGGGTTGAGCTCTTTCCTGGGATGTCTGCTGAACTTGCACTATAGGGAAGGAATTCTAGAAGCTTCTGGAACTGAAGCACATGTTATCCCAAGGTTATGCACTACACCCAGAAACAAGGCAAGCTGGTCAGCTGCACAGTGTCCACAGATGGTAGATATTTCTCTTCCTGCATCACCCTAAAATCCAATACCCCATGTCTTTATTTTCTCCAAACACTTTCTGGCACAGAGTTTGTTGAGTTGACTAAATGAAATTATGAACTCCCACACCACCCCAGTATAAACGACGTTTCATAGTTCTTGTTTCTTTTCCAGCATTTATTTTGGTGGTCACTTCCCCCTTTCCATGCTTTCTTCTTTCTTCTTCTTCTTCTTTTTCTTCTTCTTCTTCTTCTTCTTCTTCTTCTTCTTCTTCTTCTTCTTCTTCTTCTTCTTCTTCTTCTTCTCCTCCTTCTCCTCCTCCTCCTCCTCCTCCTCCTCCTCCTCCTTCTTGGTTTTTGTCTTTAAACTAAGTGACTGTTGACTGAAATGGCACTCTGTGAGGATGAAACCTATCATTTTAAAGAAGAGTTGCAGTATATTCCAAGCAAGCAAAGATCATCTAGGTGTGCTGAAGGGCTCTCTTTACAAAGGCAGGGAGAGGTATGGGTCACTAGAGAGGCAGGCTGGGGTACTCTGCTAAGACCATTTCTCCCTTCTCCAAGATCTCTCACCTCTGTCCAGTCCTGGATACATGTACCAGAAGCTGTAGGAGAAGGGCCTGCTTGTTTGTCCCAGCTCCCTGGCTAGCTTAGCCTTGAAATAACCACACAGACACTGTATTAATTAAATCACTGCTTGGCCCATTAGCTCTAGGTTTTTTATTGGTTAATTTTTACATATTAGTTTAACCCATTATTGTTAATCTATATATCACCATGAGGTCATGGCCTACCAGCAAAGTCTCAGCACGTTTATCTCTGGCGGCAGGGCCATGGCATCTCTCTGACTCTGCTTTCTTCCTCCCAGAATGTAGTTCTGTCTTCCCAACCTACCTAAGTTCTTCATATCAACAGGCCCAAAGTAGTTTTTTTATTAACCAATGAAAGCAACACAAAGACAGAAGGACCTTCTACACCAAGGAGCCCCATGCTCTGTTGACCAGGGAGGGCAGCACAACCAAGCAGTGCGAGATACAGCCCATTCAGGCTGCTCGCAATCTTAGGTGAGTACAAGGTTATGTCTCCTCCTTTTCAAGATGTCTTTGGTACAGTGATCATCTCAGTCCTTGACCTTCGCTAACCCTGGTAGAAAACTATTCCGGGGCAGACGGTGCATTTGCTATGCCTACTCAGGGACAGCGCCCTCCTTGTTTCCTTGTTACTAGGGCAATTAATTCTCCCTGATTTTTAGTTCTCAGATTAAAGACTTTTTTTTTCCTCAGGGAATCTTCTGTGATTCCTCAAGGATTGGTTAGACAACCCTACCTGGTGTCTCGGCATCCTTCTTCTACATATTAACATCATAAAACTAAACATACATACTATTACTGAACATACCCACCTGTATGATTCTTTGGAGTATAAGGTCCCTGAGGGTAGACATTACCTTATGTTCTTACCTTCGCAAAGTAGCAATGCCTTGTACAGAGCTGGGCACAGAGAAAGAGCAATGTATCTTCTTTTTTGTTTTTTTTAGCAGCAAGCATCCTGTAGCCCAGGCTGACCTTGAACTTGATAAGTAGTCAAGGATGACCTTGGAGTCCCTATTCTTCTGCCTCTACCTTCCAAGTGCTGGAATTAAGTCATGCACCACTCCTCACGTTTTACTGAGGCTGAGTCTGAGGGCTGACCTCTGGACTTTGAGCATGCTACACAGGTGCTCTACAAACTGAAGCACATCCCCAGCCACAGGATATTTTTTTTCTGGGGAAAAAAATGTAATATGATCTAGTATTACTTACAATGTACTGAAAATTCCAGCTGGGTTTAAAGACTTCAGTGATTAAGAATGAAAACAAGCTGAAGAAAGCATATGGAATTTCTGCAGAGAGAAAAAGCCTTCTAAATACTGAAAATATTGAAGTTGTCATCAGGGGAAAAGATGGATATTTTTATAAATATAATAGTGAAAACAAAATATGGCTAAGTCTATTTAAATAAGCAGAAGTGCAACAGAATAGAATAAATATGGTAAACATAACTAAAGTTTGGCATTCAACAAACATAAACAATTAGGAAAGATCTGTAAGTCTTTATTCTGTTAGTGGAGAATTGACATGTATGCTAAAAACAACACATATTGCAGATAATAATAGTAATGTATCTCCTAGGTAGCAATTCAAGAAATGTAGATTTTACAAAGCTTAGAGGAGGTCATTCCTATTAGAATAAATAAAAATAAGCCCCCATATTCATAACTCAGCATACAAACACAACTATTATGGTTGATATGAGCTGCTTTACTATGGAGAGGAATCTGGGAAGATGAAAAAGATAACTAGAAGATGTTGGTATACAATTTCTTAATAAATTAAAATATGATTAAATGGATTTGAATAGAAGGCTACAAGTGATATGAAGGGGGAAATGGGAAAAGTGGGGAGCTTGAATTGGTGAGAGAAGAAAGAGTTCAGCACAGGAGAGGGAGGGAAGAGAGATTAATAACACTAAAGAAGTCCAGAAGAGCCAATGGGAACCATATTAATTTATATTTCCTTAAAATTACATATAATACATATAAATATATTATATATACATATGCTTCTAAATAATATGATCTACTGCTGTTGTTGCTAGTTGTCTCCCAGAAATGAAAAACAAGTCTCTATTGCTGAAGGCACATATACTTTGGACACAGGACTCAAAAGACTTCAAGACAGCTCTGACCTGAAAGCCTCCTTCATCCCTGAGAACTAGCTTCCATGGTGCCAGAAGCATGTTATGCAAGACAAGGGAAGGAGGCAACCAGTAGTTCTACTCCATTGTGATGCTTATGAATCACCACAATGACCAGCATGGCAAGTTATCTCTAACGATGCAGTAATGGTGCTTGTATCTTGGCAGTAACCAATAACTCTCTAATTGGACGCACAGCCCACTCAGCGGAAGGGAAATGATGACAGCAGCATAAACCGAGCTAATTATCCTGTGAGATCATAAATCTTAGAGGAGAACCTACTGTTGCCATTTTGCTAAATCAATGTAATTCCTAAGTGTATTCTAAATATTTATCCTTATGCTGACATATAAGTGTAGCTCCCAACCCTCACCAAAGAAGCCTCCTATACAACAAAAAGAGACTATCACAGACAGCCATAGATAGCAGAAGGCAAGTGACTGTGGGGTGTCCAGCCTCAATTGATACATCTACCACACAACTCCTGCACCCAAAGCTCAGGGAATGTTCTGGAAGAGGCGGCAGAATGATTGTGAGAGCCAGATGGCCAGGAAGTAAGCTGCATGATTGTCTCCTAAACTGACAGAGAAGTTCCAGCCATGACGCACCAACACTATGGCTGCCTAGACAAGACCTAAACAATGACAACAGCAATGCACATGTTAACATGAAAGGGGGAATCTCACAGTGCTTCATGCCCAGATAAAGAGTTATGGGAAGCTAACAACTCCTGAGGGAGGGAGAATTAGTCTTCCCAAGGGCCCCTAATTGGTTATTCAGTACAAAGTGGTCAGCCCTGAAATCATATACACACAAACAGCACTAAACAGGCACAACAAGTTGATTGTATTATATATTTAAGTATTCATATAGTAAATATAACAATAATAAAAGGAGGCCATGAAGTTGAGAGGTACCAAGGGGGTTTTATATATCTGAGAGGAGACAGAGGGATGAAGGGAGGGGAGAAAAACATAATTATATTTTAGTGTTTTAAAAGAGCAAACACTGGAAATAACTTGGGTGAGGGAGAAAGTTCCAACGAGAGCTATTAACACCTGAAAACTGGGAACAAGGCAAATGCCACCTGATGGAACTGGTATATGTGACTGCAAAGACCAGCCAGCAGTGTGATGACGACAGGAGAGGCTGAGAAACCTGACAGGAAGAAAGAGAAAATTTCAAAATCCAAACCGTGCTCACTGTTTGCATCCTCATAAAGGTCATAAGGGAAATCAGTCTCTATATCCTATCCTGCTTAGCTTTAATCTTCCCTGGCTCATTTGAAAAAAAGCACTAGAAATGAAAATCTGTTGATAAGAAATCCCCCCAGGGGGATAAACCCAACCAAGCAAACAGGCAAAGCTTTGGAAAGGAAGGGATGACTACACACGTATTCTAATTGCAATGTACATGAAGCTTATCACCAACTATCAGGACTGCAGTCATTTTTATCAGACGCACCGAGGCCAGAGTTGTTTTATTAAGTTAAAGCCAGTAATAAAAAGAAAGGCTAGGCAGTGGCTGCAGAAACCTACCATCCAGCCCCCACGGCAGGCTCCTGTCCTCCATACAACCTTCTCCCACCTCTTTGCTCCTCGCCTTGACTCCACCATGACCCCAACACACAGTCTGTTTCTGCTATTGATTTACAGTTAACAGGGTTAATCCAAGATTTGCATTGATTACACCTTGATCACCTCTTGGAGTAAAGATAATTGATAAACCATAGAAAGAAAACTCTAGAATAACATGGGGTGGAAGTGAGAACAGCACTGATGTCCTGAGGAGGCCAGGAGTGGCCAAGGCAAGATGACTGCCATGGATCTGAGTCTGGGTGGGAACAGCCCGTCCAGGAGAGCTGCTTCTGGCTGCCTTTCTCCAAGGCTCCCTTCCTTCAGATGCATCCTTCATGAGGGCCTACTTTGCCAGGTAGCTGACTCACAAGCAAGGAAGCACCCTTTCTTTAGTCTTCAGTTCCAGCATCTTATCTTCTTCTACTTCTGTGTCCTGGGATGAGTTTTAGCTCCCTGTCTCAATTTCCTCCCAAGTCGTCTGTTGACATTATATTCTTCACTGTCCCAAGTCTGTTGGCATGACATCCTTTCTTGCCATTGTATTTTGATTTTTTTTAACAAGTGATTTGCTACAAACTCTACTTTTAGAACATTTTTATGTATTCAGACACAGAAACTCTTTGACCCATGTTTAGGGTATTTTTAAAAATACCTATGTGACACAAAGAACTCATAGTTTAGGTTGAAACAGTTAATTTTGTCAATGTTCAAATATTTCTACACTTTCTTCAGCTGGAAAAATAATGAAAATTAAAGCAGATGCTAATTAAGACTAATTATCTTGACTCCTAGCCAGCCCTCAGGTATGGCTAGGCAGCTAAACTCTTTCCTTTCTTTTAATAACATAGTTTTATTTTTATAACACAGAAAAAGAGCATAAAATTAAGCTGTTAGAAATCTCATTAGTTATAAATTTAATGTCATATATTTAAATAGAAACAAACATCAAAATGTAAGTGGTGAAATTAATTCCTTAAAAACCCTAACATCTCTGAAAGAAGAGTCAATTAGTTACCAGTCATATTTTTATTAGATGTTCTAGAAGGATCATAAGATTTTCCCGGAGCCGGCTACTTTGCACAAGTGACATTTCTTAGAACTACTCCTTATAGACATGCTTGGAAACTTAGGGGTGAACTAACTCAAGCCATCGGGTAATCTTTGAGAAGACTGATGAGAGATGATTTGTACAGGAAGACTGTACATCTGACTGTAGGTTGTAGCCTCAGAACAGCTGGCATTGAGTCCTGTGTTATTATTGGATTCTCTCTCCAGCAAGGCGATTAAATTCCTCAGATATTCAATAGCAATGAAATTCACATCTGAGAAGCTAAAATAATTAAAATGGAAGTGACCTAAGGGAAATTTTTCTGTAGTTTTTCTAGTCTTGAAATACAATATTTAAGATTCACCAAATCAGGAACTATTAATGGCATTTCATACACCTTGGTTAATCACGGGCACTATGTTGCCAATTTGCATGTACTATTCCTCACGCACTAAAACCCTTTTTGCTTACCCTTCCTGGAGCTTCAATGAGATGTTTATAAATGCATCTTGCTTTGCTGTAGAAATTTGCACAATAATGGGTCTTATGACTCAGATTTCCTAAATCCTGCTTTGAGGAAATTGCCACGTTCATGAAGGCCCAGAATAACCTGGATATTTACTAGAACAGTTTGGGATCATTTCTATTCAAAGGACATATTGAGTATCTCTCAATTGCATCTTGAACAGTACACATTTAGCTTCACCTGCAGTCACTGATGCCCGAGCATCTACCACAACCCTCCTCCCCTACCCTCACCGTCTTCAGCTGCCTCTCCTCTGACAGCTGCTTCTTCTCCCCATCCCCAACCCCTTGCAGTTAGGAAATCTGCCTCTGTCTTCCTTGCTTCTTCCATGGCGACCCTAAATAAATATACAGACCTTTGTGGTCATCTGCTCTTATTCTTTTTTCTAATTTTCACCAACAAGGTAACACAACTTGCCACCTGCCCTGCTCCCGTCCAACATTTCCTGGAAACCTTCCTACTTTCTTAAGCAATTTGGTCCAAGAGCTGTTATGTGGGACAAATAAGACAGACATCTGTATGAAGGAGAAGTTGCTCTCATGGCCAACAGACACTGGGGGTTAAATGAAAAGAAGAACAATTTTTAAAATATTTTATTGTTGTTTGCTTTCAGACAAACTCTTGCTTGGGTATACTAGCTGGCCTGAAACGGCAAGAGATTGGCCTGTCTCTGCTTCCTGAGGCTGGAATTAAAGGCCTGGGGTATCACACCCACCAGAAACTCACAGAAGAAAGAGGGATTTTGTATAGGTTAGTGAGGTGAGGTAACCTGACAGGAGCTTTGGAGACTGATCTAGTTCAGAAGGGAGTACATTTAGTGGGGGGTTAGGCAGAATTAGGGGATTAAAATATCTGCAGCAGAAGTGGGAAAAATGGTAGTTACAAAAGACTGATTATGTGTGAGGAGGGTTGGTTCAGTAAGTAAATGTGATCTAATAACTGTTAAGGACAGTTGAAACCAGGTTTCTTACACATAACAGAGCTAGAAACGTGATGAGTTATAATTGAAAATATTAGTCTCTATATGGAGGGGTATAGAAGTGTGTGTGTGTGTGTGTGTGTGTGTGTGTATGAACAGATGGGGGGGCAGCTAGAATAGAAAAAGTAAATTATGGTTCCGAAGCATCATATTATAATGAAATAAGAATGTTCTCTAAGGATAATGATTGTGTCAAAGGGACAGAGCAGCAAGCTTGAAGGGGGTTCCACCAGTCAAATCTGGGATTATTTTAGTAGCACAATTAATACTTATCTTTTTTTTGTTTATTTGGATTTTTTATTTTTCGAGACAGGGTTTCTCTGTAGCTTTGGAGCCTTTCCTAGAACTAGCTCTTGTAGACCAGGGTGGTCTCGAACTCACAGAAATCCACCTGCCTCTGCTTCCCGAGTGTTGGGATTAAAGGTGTGCACCACCACCGCCTGGCTCAATACTTATCTTTAAATTATAATCCACTGAATAATACATAAATTCACCAGACAAATAAATGAAAACAAAAAGTTAGCTGTCATAGTATAAGTGATTAATATAAACATAATTATGAGCTAGGAAAGCACCCTGTAATGAGAATGTCATAGCAATACTAAGAAGTATTAGCAGATAAAACTGTCATATGAAAGCTTGACGAGAAATAAATGTATAATCTCAAAATTGTCCTGTAGTCTCCCAAAGGGTCAAGGTAAGCTGCAGAGACTCACGGGGGAGGATGGAGATTAGAGAGGTAGGAGAAGGATCCCTGGACTCTGTGCTGTGGAGGTAATTAGAGGAGCTTGAAAAGGCTGGGAAATTAAATGGTAATAATGACTTAACCTTAATTTCCTGACTTTGATGGCTGCATCATGCCTTTGAGGAGAATGTTACAGAGCATCACAAAGACATGCTGAAATATCCCAGAGCAATACTACAGCCTGTGTGCCTCGGTACCACGATTACCAACCCTTCAAAAACAAAACAAAATTCCCAAAATTCATTTTGCTAATTTTACAAGATTGCTCTAAGTTTAAAAATTATTTCAAAACAAGAGAGAACATGGAGGAAAATGTCACTCACTTGAGAGCAGTAGTTAAAACAAGGAAATTGGCGGTGAGCAAATTGGAGAAATAATGCAGTGTATAGCCTGGAGAGTGGGCAGGAGGACGCCCATGGCAGGGATAAGCAGCGCCCCCTGGAGGACCAGCAGCAGGGCACTTGACAGCCCCCTAAAGGAAGTCCTTCCAAACGTGAGGATGTGGCCAGTTTGGCCTCTTCCTAGAAGGAAGCAGCCCAGCCTGGAGCTTTGACACTGCCTTCCACTTCATCTTCAGGCTTCCCAGAACAGACTCCCCGTGTTCTCCGTGCCCCCTGGATCCTCACTGATTCACCCTGTGACGTCACAACCACATCAGCCCTTCTGTGTTTCCATTCAGGTTTTGTTCTTGGTGAAGGTCTTTGGCCAAATTATCCAGCTGACTGCATCCTCCACAGGAGAAAGCCTTGGCTTAGACTCTTCACAGTCCTCCATACCTCTGGAAAAGTTAACATTTCCTAAAGATTCTTGGTTTTGCTTACCTTCTCCCTTCTCTCTCTCCCACAAGTCCGACAGCTATGAGCTTACGGAGTTGGCCTCCTGGCTCACATCCATAGCCTCCTACAAGCCAGAATCAAGCATGGTCACAGGGCACCTCTGCTGCCACACTCCACTAATCTCCACAGGGCTCTCGACCCCAGTATCCTGAAATTACAGACGTATGGCCGCAAGCCGCTGTCTGGAATCTGCTTTCACGGGCCAGCGCTCCTTCCAGACACTGGTACTCCGTCCACCTGGTGCCCGCTGGGAAGGGCTCCTGCTTCGGAAAACTCCTTTGTGTTTTGGACCGCTGCCATGATCTGCTCTGTAGAGCTTCCTCCGTTATCTCTAGCCGGAGTCCCACGGCATCTTCGACTAGGTCTTCTAATACAGAAACTCTTGCTATATTATAGTACAAGTATTTGTTTATTTTATCGTACTGTCAATAACACAGTACCTTCCCCCACCAAACACCTAGTGCCATGCCCGGAACACATTAGGAGCACTGTGAATGTGTGCCCTCTGGCTAACCTGCAGCGGCAGTGCTTGCATCCAGTTTCTTGGTCCCAGAATGGTTTTGCTTACTTCATTTTAGGTAGGAGGCCCAGAATCTACACTTTGTATAAACGCACCCAGTAATTTTGAATCACATTTTGAGAAGCATTAGTCTTGAATCTAGACCATTCTAACACTGCAGCCCACTTCACACCACTCTTCCTGGGCTTCTTCTTTAGGCTCATTAGTTTCTAGGAAGCTAGGCAGACATCTGCATGCCCGTGGGTTTTGTTAACCTGGTGTTTTGATTGCTCTTTGTTGCACTTTCACAATGACTGGGGGCCTCACTTGGTGATACTGGGATTTTATGTTGTGTCTACTGGGATTTTATGTTGTGTCTACTCATATTGACTGCAACATTCAGTCCCCAGCCTTCACCCTTCCTGCTCTCACGCCCCTGTCATCCTCAGCCTTAAGGTTCCCCTTTTGCTCCTAGCCATAGCTTCTCACAAGACCATCCCACATCCAGAGCCTTGCCAGCCTTTCTCTGCTCAAGGTTTTCCTCACACCACTGTCTTTCCTACAGCTCTGTGACACGAGGCAAGATGAATAGAAACTTTGATTAAAAAAAAAAGTCACTTCTTTCCAATTATAAAATCAACTTTTTTTTTTTTACTTCATACTGGCTTAAGGAGCTGAAAGAGCTGAATTCTCAGGGTTCATTAACCAGTATCCCATTAAATAAAAAGTCAAGTGAAGAGAAATCCCTAGGTTCTTCCACTTTCTGCGCTAGAACACATTTTCTTTTCACCTCACATGCGCCACCAAGTATGTCTTCTTATCTGCTCCCCCTGTAAACCTATGCTAGATCTTGTCTCCAATATCAAGACAGTCTCAGCCACACAGCGCTCCTAACATTCATTCACTCTTAGCCCCCAGGTGATCTGGTCTATTTTACCACATCCAGGTTATGGAACGCTAAAGAAAACATTCTATTAACACTCAAGGACAATGTGTGAACGTTGAAAAATGTCCATACAGATGTCTCCAAGAGTTATAAACTCTAATGTCCACAAAGACCAGAAGAATAATATAAATCATGAATTGAACAGATGTAAGAAAATGAGGCTTGCTGTGGATTACTAGAAAATGAGAGTGAAGTTCAGTAAAAGGTATTTAAATTGGAGGGGGAGCTGTACTAAAAGTTATTAAAATATGAAGTCTGCTAACCATCTTCATCTATATCTTAAAAAGATGTATTATTTGATCCAGCCATAATCAGGTTTTAGATTAAATCATCAACGAAAAGACTCAAAACTCCAATGACTCAGATAAAATACACTTTATTTCCATGGCAGACAAGAGGCAGGCACATAAATAAGGCAGAAGCAACCCTGCTCCCTGGACACTCCCAGGCCCACAAGCTATGGCAAAGTACAGCCATTGACCACACACAAATCCAGCTCCATGTTGTGGACTGTCCTGGCCACCACTTTCAAAAGCCAGACAAAGACATATTGAAGCCTTATATGCACAATTTCCTTCCAAATTCTCTACTGGAGCACCCATGCACACTTCCAAAACCCATCTGGGGAATGGAAAGAGCAGAAGACGGGAGATAAAACATCCTGGGAGGCGGCAAGGGCTTCACTACAGTGAAACTCAAGTGACTTTCCGGAAACCTGAATCTACATCTGGTCCTTTAAAATGCATTTGCTGATAAATCAGTTCTGAGCCAATCAGTTTTTCTTCCTGTCTTTGACATTTAATCTCATACCAAACCCACTTTCTAAGAATGAAGAGGACTACCCACACAGTCACTTGAGCACAGAGTTATAGAAAAGGCAAGAATAATGCAGTGAAGCCTGGGTGGTAATGAGCTTTAAGGGCCTCATTTAATAGGTATAATGAAAGCAATCGAGTACAGTTATTCCTAATACATTACACACTATGACAACAACTGTGAAGGTAGAGAAAAGGTGGAGATGGGCAAGTCAGAGCGAATGCAAGGCCTAAGACCTCATTCTTCAGTATCTAAGCACTTACTGCTGCTATTTTTGACTTTTATTTCTCAAATAAAATAAAATAAAATAAAGGAAGGAAGAAAACCTTATGGGGAGTCATCAAATACCGACGGTGAGTGATTCTAAACAAAGGTGCTGCTGGCTGGCAAAGAGGCCCAGAGCCAGCTGGTGCCACTCCCACCACACATTTTAGTGGGTGGCAGAGGTGACTGATGGGGCAGAAAATCCCCAGCCTTCCTAGGAGCCTCTCCATCTGATCCACACCCCCTAGGTTACTAAGCTCCCTGCATGCGCCTGTATTTTCCTGCATCCATGACCGCCCCTGCTGCTGCCACTGCCTGCACCACCCCCAGTCCATCCATCTCCTCCCCTTGTCTCCTTGGCCTCAGGCCAGGAAGTGACCTCCTTTGGGTGATCCCACATTTTACCTTTCAGAGTTAGTGACATTTGCTCCCTTGTCCCCACTGCCACGTCCCTGTCACGGCAGTCCTGCTGCATCTGTAGGCTCACGCATGCTCATTTTGTGCTAGTATGTTTTTCTATGAGTGGACTCTCACGGAGGGTGAGAACACGCTTCCTCTTTGCTCACCTCAGGTTTTCCCTCTTCATGAGAGTGCTCAGTAAATGTTTGTACTCCCAGCTCCCACTGGAGCCCTCTGTCTGTCCCCATCACCCATTGACCTCCCCATGCCTGCTCAGAAACCATAGATGAGGGTGTTCTTGTAGCACTGTTCACAGCACTGTCTTGCACTGTTCACAGCTGGGACAAAGCTAACACCACCCATACTGTCTCTCAGGACTAATGGAAACTGCTAATTCATATACTAATATACCACACAGCTGTAAAATGAGTTCATTGATCCACACTTAGAAATCAATACTCAACAAAGCATTAAAGAATCACATAAGTAAGCTACAATGTCATTTATGCAAATTGCATACCATTTTTTTATTTTTAATTTACTTTTTGTGTGCCTTTGTGCTTTTCCTGCAGGCATGTCTGTGTGAGGGTGTCAGATCCCCTCAACTGGAGTTACACACAGCTGTGAGCTG
>JAQHUG010000128.1:158917-223292 GCA_028555095.1 Dicrostonyx torquatus | reverse complement strand
TCTCTCTCTCTCTCTCTCTGGAAAACAGAATTATAAATAAGGACCCTCTCTGGGGTCACTTTTCCTACAGTTCTGTGTTTTATTATTACAACCTGTTCTCTGTTCTGTAAGTTCAGCTCTGGCCCTTATAGTTATCAAGTTTCCTTTTCCTGGAGAAGCTCACATCTTATAATCTCCACTCCCCTGAAGACTTTCTGAGCAGTTCTCCTTGGACTGAGTGTGAGATAAAAAAGAAAGGTGGGGAGAGGGGCGGGGGGAGCCTGAGAAGGATGGTAGCCTCTAAGGAACTATTTAGAGTGCTCAGAGGAAATGGAATTTAAATGTATGGATTTTAAACCTGGGCAACTAACTATGGATTCATCCATCACCAAGAGGGGAAGGGCCAGGAAGGAAAGCTGGAAAATCTCAGCTCCCAAAAGCGAGCACTCGCTGCCTCCCCCTTTTGACAACAGAACATTACATTCAACCCACCTGCCCTGTGCCCAGAGACTGGGGAGAAGTGACACAGGGAAGAATATTAAATGAGAACGCAGGAAGCCTGGACTTTGAACAGTCTCAGCTTGCTGCACTCCAGGTCCATTTCGGACCCTTCCTGGCCAGTTCCAAGTGGAGAAGGGCGGGCTCAGTTTGAGGGGGGGTGCATCCACCAGCAGGATACTGGCTGGGTGGCTTCCAGCAGTGAGCACTGGTGAGTGCTTGGGAGCGGTGAGGGGGAGGGAGGGACATGGACATGGATTGGGCATCTTCTTCATTTGCTTCCAGTTTTGGTGTCATGGCCCTGGCTGTCACTGACTCCCTGGACATCTAAGGGTCAGGTTAGATCTCTGGATGACTCTTAGCCTAGGTGAATTAATTTATGTCTAGCTATTTCCCTCACCACTGCGGGCCTAGGGGAGTTGATGGTTTCCTGCAGTTGTTATTCTCAGGATGCCTTCCTTGTAGGTTTCCTGTCTCTTCCCACACCTGCACAAATAGTGACCTCCTTCAACTCACCTCGATTAAACTTAGATGCCGAAAATCTACTGGGAGGAGCTTCAAGTTACGAGTCCTTCCTTATTTTTCAGAGCATCTGAATTCAGTTCCCAGCACCCAGGTCAGGCAGTTCACAATCTGTAATCTGTAACTCAAGTTTCAGGGATCTGCTGCTGCCTTCTGGTCCCCTCGGCCACCTTCAGGTGCATGAACGCCCCCCTCCACACAAACACACTAAAAATAAAACTCAAAAAAAAAAAAACCCTTTGGTCTATTTGGATATCTTCCATATCTACATTTAGAAGGGGGACTGGGGTATTAAAACCTTAAGGGAACCTTTGATCATCAAGTCCTATTTCACAGCTTGGCTCCTTCCATCTCAGCCTCTGTTTCTATTGGTCTGCTCTTGAGATTCAAGATCCTTTGCTAAGTCTGCCTGGATAAGCCACCCAAGCATCCTTTCTCAACATCCTACCAAGACGAGAGGAGCAAAGCACTCGCTTCAGGGATCCATAGACTCCTCTGGTTCTATCCACTCCAGACAGAGAACCATCCTTTGGAGGGAAGAAATTTCCCTTTTATGTTCCGCCCAAGACTCACTATGCAAAGCATGCCCTGAATTCGCGCCCCTCTCTGAGACTTAAGGTTTCTGCTCCATCACATGCTTCTGCAGAGTCAAGCACTGGGCAGGTCTCCTGCTTTGGTTGGAAGAGGGCAGGGCACAAAGCAAGGGCACAGCCTTCGGACTCAGAGCACCAGAACCCCGCTGTCCTTCCCCCGCAGCCGCAGCCGATCTCTAGCCATTCCACACTGCTCCAGTCAGTTCAGCCTGGACCGCCAGACGTGATGGGGGAGGGGCGTCGCAAAGCTTCCCGCGGCACTGTCCTCTCTTAGATTGTTGCTGCCACTGAAAGGCAAATATGGCAGGAGCCCTCCCAGATTTTGCATGAGGACACTGCCTTTGCTGATGGTAAGCCCTGCATCTGAAGGCAAACCTCGGCTCTGCCAGCTGGGAACAGTGGAATTGTAGGCCTCAGTCCCCTTCAATGTAAAATGGGCACAGCAGACGCCTAAGGTCTGCCACCAGAAACATGAGAATTGTGCATGCGCGCGCGCACACACACACACACACGCGCACACACACGCACGCACGCACACACGCATACACACACACATGCACACACACACGCATACACACACGCACACACACACGCACACACGCACACACACACGCACACACGCACGCGCGCGCGCACACACACACACACACACACACACACACCACCTTTTCTGGCATTTGAGATCTACTCAGGTGACCCCGCTTTCAATATTAATCAAGTTACCTGCTGCCCATCCCCCAAATCCCTGTGTCTTCTAGAACTGTCCTGGGCTCTTGTCACCCTGTGCATTACAAAGACAAGTCACATTTGTGTGAGAAGGGCAAAAAGTGTCAGCATGGTTCAGTGGTGCCATTTCAGGAACCATGGCATTCACACTGTGGCCTCCTGATAAATTTCAGGATGACGGGTCACTCAGCAAGCAGGCATGGAGCACCTAGTGCATGCCAGGCTCTGAATTAGGGGCTAGGGATGCAAGGACACCGTCTCCGGAGCACTAAAAGTCTCACAGAACAGGCAGACCCATAAAAATTATGATCTTTTCACAGCTCTGGCACTGTATTAAAGTCAAGGGCAGTATGATTGATGGATCAGTTTTAAACATATTCATATTTATCATTAAAATAAGCTCTAAGACAAATCCTCCAGGCAGAGAGGTTAGACTTTTGACAGGGGTGAGTCCAGCTATCAGCAGGACGGATAAGCTCCTGACTCCCACATACAGAAAACACCAAGTATAAGGCAAGCCTTGAACAAAGAGCTGAAGGCTGTCAGGTGGGCAGGAAGAGATAAAAAATGGAGAAATTGCAGGGTGGTGGGGGCGCACGCCTTTAATCCCAGCACTTGGGAGGCAGAGGTAGGTGAATCTCTGTGAGTTTGAGGCCAACCTGTCTACAAGAGCTAGTTCCAGGACAGGTTCTAAACACTACAGAGAAACCCTGTCTCGAAAAACAAAATGAAAGAAATGCAGAAATTCCCACACTGCAGGGCACACACCTCGGAAGGCAGTGAAGACAGAGACATGAACAGAAGTTTGGGCATTGTCTTTTAGATCACACAGACAACTGTGTTTGATCAACAGGCTGTTTCTTCACAGCAACACAGTTAAGTCTCGTGTGCATAAAATACAGAATGCAAAGCTCCTTTATTACGTCACAATGCTGATGGCAGAGTGGGAAGGGGACAGGAGTGGAAAACAGAACACGACCAATGCTGATCACAGTTACCAGCACATAGTTATAATTTGCACTCAAGTGTTTATAGGAAAATTCCCAAAGGAAACCCTGCAGCGGACAACAGTGAATGTAGACAAGGGAGCAGGATGATGCCCGTCAGTGTCCAGCCACGCCTGCTCACCATCTCTAATGTGGCATGAATTCAGCTCCACCCTTGCCAATAGCCATTGACAAAATCCATACCTAAAATGCGTGTTGTTCTATGATACTTGCAACACATGCACATGCCAGTCACTTCCCATGCAGTCTGCCAGAGGCTACTGACCATCGCTTTGACAAATGAAGCAGGAAGCTGTGTCCACAGTATGGAAAACCGCTGGTACCAGAACCAGCTCATCTGCGTCTGCATAGGACCGGCAGGAGTGGGAGAATGCCGATTTTGAAATTCTCAGCACTTCCAAAACAGAAACTGCAAGGAACCCAGTCTTTATCCCTTGCACTGGGCGGGGCTGACGGGGCTAATTTGTTCCTAATGTTTTGAATAAGAGAATGTTCGCCATGACTTTTTTCCCTTGCTTTTCACCTGCTTCATAAGGCTGCAGCCGTGTCCTGTCCAGAGAGCTTTACCATGCCTGGGAAGCCAGATTTCCTCCTGGAATATTTTCTGGACTAGTCCCTGAAGTTGCCATTCTCAGATTCATTTTAAAAGTTAAGTTTTACCCCTGCTGCTGACAGGCCACCAGCACTGTGTCCACACTACTGCAGAGTTAAACCTACTGTGATCATAACCTTTCATTCCTGTCTTGTAAGCATTGTGGAATCCACGTGAGGCACAAAATCCAAGAAGGGAGCTACACAGCAAAGACTCCTTGCACTTTACTGTGTCCCACAGATAAAAAGGCAGTAACCATTCTTGCCATGGGAGCGTGGATTTTGCAGATTAGAAGCTGTGGGGTTAGTAACTTTTACCGAGAGCCAGAGGAGAGCATTTTCTCTTTTCCCTAGAGAGGAAAATAAATTCTTCTCTATCCGTGGCTTTCACACACATGACAGCTAAGCTGGGCCTTGGGTCACTTGTTCAGTCAGTGCCACTGTGAGGAACGGACGTTCGCCAAGTAAGTTGCTCATTTTCACCAGGACATCTTATTAAGGCTCACAGATCAGAAACACAGTGGGCAGCATCTCTCCAGGAAATGTTTGGAGATGCTGGGCTCTGAGGTGGCTCACACATGTTCTCCTTGGAGGGGCTAAGGAGGAGCCATTGTGAAGGGCACAAGGACCCTGGCTAGGCTAATGAAGGCCTCTGCAAATGGCCATGGCGCCACATAAGTTGTGAGTGTGACCAGAACGGAAGCAGAGGCAGAAGGAGAGTCTCAGGGATAACAAACACCCACTTAGGCAGCAACTTGAACTGACTGTTTCCAGTCAGTCTGCCTGGCCTTCCTGAGGCACCAAGGTCACACACCCTCAGAGCTCCTGTGTGGATCAGCTTTCTATCTTCCTGAGGGGCGGGGGGGGGCAGTTTAAAGGAAGAAAGATTTGTGTTGGCTTTCGTCTTCAGCTGTCTCGGGCCATGGTCATGTCTCCACTCTATGTTTTAGGACCTGCATTTCCCAGCTTCTGTGACCAGGGCAGCAATTAACATGGATGTGCCAGTGTCTCTGTGGTAGGACTCACAGTTCTATTTTCAGATTTTTGAGGAGCCTCCATCTTGATCCCCACAGTGGCCAAGGCAGTTTCCCTTTCCACAGGCAAGGGCCTCTTTTCCCACATCCTTGTCAGCCGCTGTTGTTCCTTTTCCCTTCATGATGTCCATCCTGGGGAGTGAACCATCTCAATGCAGCTTTAATTTGCATTGCCCTGACAGTCAAGACCATCGAGAACTATCAGTTCCTTTATGGACTGGGGGGGTTCTGTGCATGTGTATTTAATTTTTGCATCTCTTATATAATCTAAATATTAATCTCCTGTCTTATACATAGTCGGAATTTTTTCATTTCTGGATTGTCTCTTTACTTTAGTGACTATTTACTTTGTACAAAAGTTTTTTTATGTAATTCTTTTGTAATTAGGGGGATTGTTTCCTGCACTTCCTTTTCAGAAAGCGCTTGCTTTTATACCTGTGTCTGGACGTGGTCTGCCTGTTTCCTATTAGCACCGTCAAAGGTGCAGGCCTTGTATTAAGGTGTCGATTTGTTTTGTGCAGGGTACGAGACAAGTTTCCCCATTGCCACTTCATAAAAGACTTTTCCCCAATGTATTTTTTTAACACCTTTGTCAAATATTAAGTGTCTGTAGCCCTGAGGCTGATTTCTGGATCCTCCATTCTATTCCATTGCTCTACATGTCTGTTTTTATGACATACAATGATGCTTTTGTTACTATGTTTTTTTGCAGTATATTCTGGGATCAGATACTCTGATACCTCCAGCATTGCTCTTTCTGTTCACAACTGCTTTTGATATTTGGGGTCTTTCCTGCATCTATGTGAATTTTGACATTTTTTTTTCAGTTCTTGGATGTGAATTAATGTCAATCTTCCTGCCTTGGTCTCCCAATTGATTCCAATTGGGATTAAGGATGTTCAACTGTTGATACAATTTAACATCCCTAATAAAACCCCCCAAAGAAACTATGAATAGAAGGAGCATACCTCAACATAAACTACAGGATTCCAGGATGAAATCTGTATTACAGGATAAAACAACCATGCGATTGTTTTAATGTAAACACTTGTAACCATGAACTCCATCTTAGAACTGACTTAGATGTAACATAGGGGTTCTATATTTTCCATTTGACTCTAGAGTCCTTCCAATGCCTTTAACAGCCCACCATTCATTCCCAAGTGTATTTAGACTCTAAGTGTTTCTATAGTTTCTGTGGCTTTTCTCATTGTTGATTCAGAGTTTTAGTCCACCATGAACTTATAAGATACAAGGAGTTATTTCAGTTCTTTGTGGGTATACTATTACCAGGTTTTGTGGGATTAAAGGCAAGCACCTGCAAGCCTATGAACCAGCAGTCATCATAGGCTCAGGTTAGATTAAAGAGTTAAGCTCTTATATTTAAGTCTACCTTGTTTAGAACTGGTTTTCACAACTGGTCAGAGGTTGGTTTCTAGAGTCGTTCAGCACATGGCATTCAGTTTTGCCACCGCTGTTTATTGGATAGGTCATCCGTCCCTCAGTTCCTCTGCTTAGCTCTTCGGTGACAAAGCAATTGCCTGCAGATGCACACGTTTCATTCTAGGGTCTCACATGGCATTGCTGTCTGCTTGCTCTAGTTCTGGAACACCGTGCTTTGATGCTCTGGCTTTGCTGTCGGTTTAAATGCCCAGCGCAATGATGCCTACAGCTTTGTTCTTTTCTGTTCGAGCTTGATTGGCTAGTTATGAACTTCATGGTTCTATGTAATGCAGGAAGTCTGTACTACTCCCCACTCTCTTTCTCTGTGTGTTTAATGTATTTCATCAATGTTTAGAACTTTTACTATAGATATCGCTTACCTGTTTGGCTAAATTTGTTTCTAAATGGACTTTCTGTGGCTATTGTAGGTGGAATTGCTTTCTTGATTTCTTTACCAAAGTTTTTCCTATTGGCATATAGCATGACTATGGATTTTTAAAAATAGATTATCCTCCTACACTGATGAGTTTACTTATTAGTTCTAATGCTATGGTGGAATTTTTGGAGTTTTAAATACGGAAAGTCTTCTCCTTTGCATTAGTGATGGTCTGACTTCTTTCCAGTTTGGATGTCTTGCATATCTTTCTCTTGCCTCACTGCTTTGGTCAATAATCCCACACTGTAGGCATCTTTTGCTTGCTCCAGATCTTCAAAGCTTTCAGCTTTTTATAGTATTAACTGTTGGCTTATCTGTTCCTTATTTTGTTGAAGAATGCTTCTTCTGAACCTAATTTGCTCAAAATTTATATCATTAAAGGAGGTTTAATTTTTATTAAATGCCTCTTCTACATATATTGAGATGGTTATGTTTTTTGTCATATAGTCTTTCAATGTGCTATATCACGCTTACTGAATTATGCGTACTAAACCATTTTTGCATCTCTGAAATGAGTTCTAGTGATCATAGCGAATGATCTCATTGAATTGTCATTGATCTGCTAGTAACCTGTTAGTTTTGTAAGTAATTTAATAAAAGTTAGTGACCTGTGGTTTTCTTTTTCTTTCTTTGCTGTCATGCCCTTGTCTGGCTTTGCTATCAAGAATTCAATCAAGAAGTCACATTAAATTATTGACTTCACTGTCTTAGTTATGGTTTCCATTGCTGTGAAGAGACACCATGACCATGGCAACTCTTTTAGAGAAAACATTTAATTATGGTGACTTACTTACAGCTTCACTGGTCCATGACAGCATGAGGTAGACTTGGTCATGAAATGGAGAGTCCTTACATCCTGATAGTCATGCAACAGGAAGTTGACTGACACTGGGAAGTATCCTGAGCATAGGAAATTTCAAAGCTTGCCCCCTCCCGCTGTGACACACTTTCTTTAACAATGAAGTCACACTACTGCCACTCTGTATGAGATTTTAGCGGTCAATTACATTTGGGGGCCATACTAACACATACACCGTCAAGTTCGTTTAAGTGCGCTTGATGATATTCAGCAGTCATAAAATTGCCTGGCAACGTATTTCTCAGAAAATGTCTTATTATTAAGCACATATAACTATACATTATCAAGAACTACTTTGAAAATTAAAAGGAATGAATTGTTTATATGTATAACCACTTGTATCAATCTTAATGACATCATCCTATGTTGAAAAAGACTAATTTCAAAAAGTTGTATGCTGTGTAATTTAAGAGAACTCTGGAAGTAACAATTATAGAGGACAAAGAATCAAGTTCTCGGCCACTAAGGGTTAGAAGCAAAGAAGGAGTTGTGTGTGGCTCTACAGTAGTGATACTAAGGATATCATTGTGTTCTATATATTTATAGTTTTGTAAACTTAGTTCTGTATCTCTAAGTGTGATTCATTGACATAGAATTATATACACTCATGTGCCAATGTCAATTTCCACATATGACATTGTACTAAAATCATATAAGGTATAAACCATTGGAACAGACCAGACAAACCATGGGACCTCTGTGTACTGTTTTTTTCTGAATTTATAATTACTTCAAAATAAAGTCTTAAAAATGACTCATGTTACAAAACACTGCTTATAAGGGTCTTTATAAATTCTTAAAGTCGCCGGGCGGTGGTTGCGCACGCCTTTAATCCCAGCACTCGGGAGGCAGAGGCAGGCGGATCTTTGTGAGTTGGAGACCAGCCTGGTCTACAAGAGCTAGTTCCAGCACAGGCTCCAAAGCCACAGAGAAACCCTGTCTCGAAAAACCAAAAAATAAATAAATAAATTCTTAAAGTCTTTTTAGCTTATAATTGTTTTAGTGAGGAGAAATAAATGTCTTATAAAAAGGAAAACATAAAATTGGACTTCAACAAAATTAAAATTTGCAAAGACCTGCTAAGAGCATCAAAAAATACAGACTAGGGGATCAGTTGTGCAAACCACATGTTGAGCAAAGGACTTGTATTTACAGCATACAAAGAATTCTCAACCTCAACAGTAAAGAAATGACCTAATTTGAAAACAAACAAAAGATAGGTATAAATAATTTTCAAAGATATATGTATGCCAGATAAACACACGAAAAGGTGGCCAGCATCATTAGTTCTCTGTCTCAATTACTTTTCCATTGCTGTGATAAAACACTGTGGCCGAGGTACCTTAGAGAAGGAAGGGCTTACGTGGGGTTGATGGTTACAGAGGCTTAAGAGTCCATCACCGCCATGGTGGGGAAGTGTAGCAGCAGGCAGCTATGGCAACTGAACTTGTAAACTGAGAGCTGAGAGCTCACATCTAGAATCATAAACAGGGAGCAGAGAAAGCAAACTTAGAATGGTATGTGGCCTTGGGAATCTCAAAGTCTACCTTCAGTGGCACACTTCCTTTATCCAGGCCACACCTCCTGAACCTACCCAAACAGTACCACCACCTGAGAACCGAGTATTCAAATCCCCCAGAATATGGCGACATCTCACTCAGAACACCACACTGTTAGAGAACTGCAGTCTTCAACCACAGTGCTATGCCTCGGCGTGCCTGTCAGGTCCACTTGCAAAACCCATTCTGGTGAAAATACCGAGTTCAGTAGCCACATTGGAAAATGCTTTGGTTGTTGTCTGTCAGAATGCAGTTAAAAGAAAGATGGTAAGCACTGCCTTGGGGAGCTGTGAGAAAGGCTCCAGGAAAAAAGGCAGAGGGCCTTTTACCTCAAGTGTGTCTTGTTCCCTGGATTGTTCTTGGATGTGATTTTATGCCTCCTGTGACAAACATTCGCATTCAATTTACAATACATGTTTATTCTTGTTGGATGTCAGGTCATAGCTATAGAACCCAATCTGGTGAAAGGAAGTGCTGAGTGCCCTGAATCTGGATATGGCCTTCTGCCTTGCTTTCCTGCTTTCCCAGATAGAATCTATAATATGTGCCAGGCAATTGTGCTTAAATTGATCTGCCCTGAGAAAGTTCCGGGAAAGGGCTGCTCCGTTAATATTTAGTATGTGCTTACTGGCATCTATTTACATGATTTTTGCTGATCATGTTTTCTGAACTTAAGCAACCTTCCTTAGGTCGTTGCTTTCTTTGTAACATTTGTGTATCAAGTACACTGGATCTGAAGTAAAGCTGTCCACAGCATCAGACTGTAGTCTGCCCCATTCTTTCAGGCCCTCAAATCCCAGGTCTAGAAGATCGGTCTGTTTAGGTTGACGAAGGTCGACAGCTGCCCTTTCAAACTTTAAACTAGAGTTTCCATATATTGTGCTTTGAATGAAAATGTCTGAACATTTGATCTCTGGCTGGTGAGGTGCTTGGGAGTTTGCGAAGCCTTCAGGATGGGCTTTGCAGGGAGCATGTGAGTGGGGGCGGGTCTTGAGGCTTCTAGCCAGTCTCTGTTCACTTCCTGTCTCTGCTTCTTGATCCACCTAGGTGTGAGCAAACAGCCTCACGCCCCTGCCTCCATAGCCAAGAGCTACTCCCACCACTAGTTTCTTGCCTCCTTTAAACCCTGAGGCAAAACAAAGTTTCCTCCCTTAAGTCAGGTCTTGGTCACAGCAAGAAGAGTAAATAACACACCAAACCACTCAGAAATTACCCTTGTGAGTATACTGCAGCTTTTTCATAATGTCCCCCAACACGGAAACTAACCAAATGTCCAGAATGGATGAATTGTCAAGTAAGCTGTAGTACAGCTATATCACAACTCCTATCAGTCATTGTTAAAAGGAATAAGTCATTGCTATGTGCAACAGCCAGAAAAAATTCAGAATGAACTGAAAACCCCTCTCCAAAGGATGCATTTGCATGATTCCATCCATGTAGCCTTTAAGGGATAGCATATTTATGGTGAGGGAGAAAGATGAATGGCCACAGCGCTCGGGTTTCAGGAAAAGGGGCTGTGACTATAAAGGGTGCACAGCTGTGCCCTGTTGTGATAGCCAAGAATCTCGATTTGCAACGGTGGTTATATGTGGTAGGTTGAATGTAACTGCCCCCCATATATCACAGGCAGTGGTACTATTAGGAGGTGTGGCCTTGTTGGAGTAGGTGTGGCACCATTGGAGGAAGTGTGTCTCAGTTCACTTCCTGTTGCCTGCAGATTAAAACATAGAACTCTCAGCTCCTTCTCCAGCACCATGTCTGCCTGCGTGCCACCATGTCCTGCCATGATGACAATGGACTAAATCTCTGAAACTGTAGGCCAGCATCAATTAAATGTTTTCCTTTATAAGAGTTGCTGTGGTCATGGTGTCTTTCCACAGCAATAGAAACCCTAATTAAGACATTATATGAAGCTACACATGTGACCAGACTAGATATATGTACACAAATACACACATGTACAATATTTACATAATTAATGGCATCAGGCTGAGCTCTGTAGACTATATCAATGTCTGTTTGCTGGCACTAATATTATACTACAGTTACATGAATGTATTCAGTTGGGAGAAAACAGAAAACCACTATGAAGGGTCCTTTGTACTTTCTTGTGAATCTGTATTCTTTAAAAGAAGAAAGACAATCACTCCCCCTCAACCCATGCCATCTCATGCACAAAAAAGAGAAATTGAAGGTAGTTCTGTGCTTAGATTGCAAAGATAAAACAATAGAAACATTTTTTTTTGCTTATAGACTTCTATTTTGATTAAATTATATACTTAACAAAAATATGCTAGTAGTATAGTAATGAGGGAGATAAATTAGGCCTATAAAATCATGTGGTCCAAATTAAAATGAAAATAATTTACATAGCCAAATAAAGTCAAGTACAACATAAAACTGTTAGACAAATTAAAATTCCTAATAGTTTAAGAAAAAGCTATTGCATGACAATCAACTGCTTCATTAGTTCCAATATCACATACATTGAAATGTTTGCATATCATTTCTCAGTTTAATTTGAACTAATTGTCCACAATTCAAATATGCTTTCCTGGATTTCAGCTACTCCAAATATAAAGCCATTTTCCCTTCTGGACACATCAGGAGTTAACTAAGATATCAGAAAAGGTTTCTCTCTGCTTAGATCACAGGGGTCCATCCAAATTCACCTCCAAGTCAGATGATTTAGGAAGCACCTTCTATTGGATATATTATAGATAAAACCTGGCTGAACCTCAGAAAGAAAATCATCTAGGGGCCACAGGGAGCTCTTCACGAATGGGTTTCCTGGCTATGAAGAGAGTTGGCAAAATGAATCGAGCTACAAGGCAGCTTAGGAGAACAAGACAGAGAAGGCCTTTTAGGGTCTAAGAGCAAATTACAAACATCGATGATAACTCCCTAGGAGAACTGTGAAAACGGACTGTCAGAGCAAGACTATTTGGAAGTGTTAAGATGTGCATCTGGCCCCTGGGTGTTCTAAGCTCCACTGTTGGAAAGCATACATGTTTATAGGTTAGAAGTGTGCTCTTACTCTTTGGCACAACTAATTTCACAAATGTTTTTTCAAGGTGTCATTGCTGATGAGTTTTTCCTACTCACCTTGACTTTCCATTCTGGTTCCTTAAAGACACAGTTTCAGATTTGTATGTTATGTTCCTGGAGGTGAGACAGAGACTTTTCGCTGGGTCACTGAAGAAAGTCCATCCTACTGTAAGCCTAACAATGGAGCCTTGTTTCCTATCTGAATTGAATCTAGAGCAGTGGTTCTCAGCCTCCCTAATGCTGTGACCCTTTAATACAGTTCTTCACATTGTGGTGACCCCCAACTATAAAATTATTTTCACTGCTACTTCATAACTGTAATTTTGCTACTGTTACAAATCATAATGTAAATTAAATATCTGATATGCAGGATATCTGAGAATGGGACCCCTGTGAAAGAGTTGTTTGACCCCCACTAGTTAGAGTCATGACCCACAAGTTGAGAACCACTGACCTAGAGAGTTGATTCTCAAGGGACCTCATTTTCAATTTACAGACCTACCCAAGGCAAAGCACAAATGTGGGATTGGAATGTACCCAAATATTCAACTCTCAAGACTCAGTGTAATGGCTACCTTTCCTCTATTTCTGTTGGTTCCTCCCCCCAAAATTCTTTTTAGGAGAACCACTCTCAAAAACTATACTGTAAGTTTCTGTCGCTGCCTTTATTCAAACAGTGAAAGAGACAGAGGCTAATTTCTGAGAGCCCATCCCTGGGAGTTTGTCTATTTTCATAGCCATAGATAGCACATGGTACCTTGTAGCACTGTTCCTTGGGAGACATGAATAGACAGGAACCCAGCACAGATAGGGAGATAACAACAGACTAAAGAGATCACCAAAGTGCAGTTGGTGAACCCGTGAGTTTTATTAGGGTGACTTCTAAGAATATGGTTGGAAGCTTATTTACAGGAGCAGAAATGACACAAAAACAGCTGCATTGCCAAAGCCCACCCACCCCAGCATGAGTGACAGCTCACAAAAGCTGGGAACCTGGAGCACACTGTACATCCCTCAGACAGCTTGCCAAGGTAGAAAGTGTCCCTTCCGCTCAGTTGGCTGGAGCCTTTTCAGGCAGCCCAGATGGTCTCTGCTTCTCCTAGGCAGGATGGCCGAACCAAGAGGGACCTTCAGCAGCCTTTCCTGACTATGTATATTTAGGAAGGGAAGAGCCTAATGAGTCTGGTAAGTTTCAGGGACTTCCTGTAGAATTTACTGTTGTTTATTTTCTACATTAAGGAGTTTCCCTGTCGGATGGAATGGTTCAGAGGAAACAGATTATAATACAATACAATATACAATAATACAATAATGGAAATTTTTAAAATATCATTAAAAATAAGTATAAGTGACTTAGAGGTTGACTAAGATGTACCGGGAGGTCATTCAATTTCACCCAAGAGAATCAAAGAAACTATACAGGTGGCTCAGGTATCATACACACATGGGAACCTCATGACCATTCTGGAAAGAGTCTCATGCTACAATATAACCCTTTGTCTCACCAGCTCTATCTAGTGTTCATACTTTCTTTTGTGTGTGTGTGTGTTTTGTTTCAGAGCTAGGTTTTGGTGCTGGCCATTTTTTATGACTTTCTTTAGAATGCAGGCTTTGATGATATGGTCCAACAATCTGGCCTTTAGGGCTAGTAGGTGACCTGAACTACAATCTGGTGTCTCCTTAAGGTAAGATGACAAGAAATCTGATTGTCTCTTTGTGTTATTTATGCTTTGGTATTGTCTGTCTCCCTGGAGTGCATCTGGCTTGTGTCATTATATTAAAAATTAGCAAAAAAAAACACTTGGTAAGAAAAATATTTCTTCCACTAGTACAGAGATCCAATTATCAATTGAAGAAATAGGTGTTATCTCTGAAGTCCACTGTGCATAGTTAGTCAACCTGTGACTCAGCCACTACCAGCCATTGAGTTGTGCTGACTTCTGTTGTCTTTGTGAAATGAGGCTTCTAATTCTCTTTGTGTCTCTGTATGTGAAAAGTCTGATTTTTAAAAAATCCTTTTTGATAACTATACTTTCTACATCTATGTATAGAAACTGCATATATTTACATATATGCACACACATATATACATATATATGGACAGAGAGCATTATACATACATACCTATATACACATATGCATATATATGCATCTACATATATGAGCGAATTCCCATATCTATAATAGACACACATTCTAGGAGATACAGTTCAAGCATCATATAGTTCTACCATCAAGGAAAAGGAAATGCATAGGATTTAATTAATGAGACTGGTCTGTATGACTTTGCAGACAGAGAGCTCTGGCTTCTGATAGGAACTTTATAACCCGAGCAATTGTTATGACTGTGTGTGTGGTCAGCACATGGGCTGTGGGGCACAGGTCAGGATCTCCACTGGCTCATCTGATGCTTGTGGCCTCCAGATCAAACAGGAGGCTTCTGCCCCACTTCCTCTTGTTCCTTAAAAGAAACTAGCTAGTAACTCAGAAATCCCTGAATGAGCCAAGATAAAAAGAAAAGAAAAGAAAACCTTAGAGCTGAGCCCTTAGCGCCACTCACCATCTGACAACGACACAGATGCCACAGTATTCAACAAAATTAAGAGAAATCCTGCTGCAACTCTAGCTTGTCCAGGAATTGATAAGAGCCTTTAATTATGTGAGTGTGAAGTCTCTCAGAGAAAATATATTGACGTGTGATTTACCTACACTGAAAACAGATAAATGAAAGAGTTTCTAAAATTTAATCCTTAAAGATTTAGTTATTGTTAATTAAGTGCATGCGTGTGTGCCTGAGTGTGTGTAAGTGTGTCATAGGCCAGCACTGAGGGAAACCAGGGAAGGAATCAATCAGGGCAGGAACCGGGAGGCAGGAGCTGATGCAGAGGTCATGGAGGAGTATCGCTTACTGGCTTGTTCCTCATCACTTGCTTAGCCTGCTTTCCTGCCCAGGGGTGTCATCACCCCCCACCCAAGGGATGGGCTCACTACACCAATCAAGAAAATGCCACACAGGCTTACCCACAGGCTAATCTAGTGGGAGCATTTTCTCAATTGACATTCTTTGTTCCCAAATGACTCTAACCTGTTTTAAGGTGACATAAGAACTGCCCAGCACACACACCAAACAGTATTAAACCTTTAAAACTGCAAGAGACAAACTATGCCTTTCCTCTTTTTAAGTTGATTTCTTTGCTACAGTAATGTAAAGCTGAGTCACACTAGGTCAAGACAAGTTCGGGTTAAAAATTGGCTGGTAATTCTAAGAGAAAATGCAAAGGAAAATAAGTCACAGGGGCTAATTAGTTCTAAAAGCATTTTGATATTAGTCAAAGTTAAAGAGTTTCAAATCTAGCTATAAATAGAAAAAGACCCTGATATAGTACTTCTAGTCAAGAGTCTCCGTCACAAAATAAACCTTTCCCAACTGTATAACACCATGGAAAACGTTAGCACACTATTTTTACTTCGAAGAAAACTTGGTTTTATTTTTTTCCATCAAAAGTGTGAACTATTTTATTAAACTATTTTGATTAACCTATTCATTTTATTTTAAGCTACTTTATCAAATTATTAAATTTCTTGCCCACATGTATTTCTTCTGTAGAGGCAATCACTGCTCTGTTCATTTAAAATCCCACACCTCATGAAAAGGGTCTGTTGCCCTTTCTATATCTCTACATGTTGTAATAAACTGGCCTGAGCCATTCAGTCTTATTGACAGCTCTTTTCTGCTTTTCCTTCCAACATGCTACAAACTGAAGACCAGAAATTGAGTAGGACTTGTGAGCCTGAGGGAGAGGCTGAAGGGAAGCAATGGGAAAGACAACAGGACATGGGAGACGCTAAAGTTGAAAAGGGAATACTAGGGAACAGAGAACCAAGTGGGTAGGAAAATGGGAGAGGAGTGAAGGGAGGATCAAGCAAATGAAATATGTATAGACATGTCCTGAGGAAACCTGTTACTTAGTATGGTAATTTTGAAAAGCAGTTTTGAAAAAAGGGTTGACTCTTTTAGGAGAAGCTTGGACAAAGCCATGGTGAGTTTTGTGTTCTGGTTAGTGGTCAATGAAGCCACGGACTGCCCCAGAACGTGCCAACAGACATCAGTTGGTATCAAGGGCTGAGCTTAGAAATTACAGACTCATTCTGAACACAGAGGACCACATGGAACAGGCACTAGTTGACCAGTCACAAAGCAGGGGCTAGCGGACCTAAGGACGCAAAACAAGGATGAGTCACCTAGGAGAGTGTGGGACTGATTCAAGTGCTGTTAGTGCTGTGGTTTTGTTTGTTTGGTTTGGTTTGGAATTGTTTTTGAAACAGGGTCTCACTCTGTAGCCCTGGCTGGCCTAAAACTTGGTCTGTAGACCAGGTTAGCCTCAAATACACAAAGATCTGTCTGCTCTGCTTCCCAAGTACTGGTATTAAAGGCATGTGCCACCACACAGGGATAGTGGTGCTGTTTTGATGGGTGTATGAGAAAGACCGTTTTTATTTCTTCTAATCCACCTCTAGCAGTCATCTGAATAAACTGTCCATGAATTAAACTAGAATAAAACATTCTTCAAATGGCAACTTCAGACTGAACTCTCACCATTTAGGAATATGTTTCTATAAGATCTTAAATTCATAAAAAATGCAAGATTGAGAACTGACATAAACTTATTGGCCTTTTCTAGGAAACAATTCAAACTATGGGTTATAATGGTTAAGTAGTGCTGAACTTTTCAAGTTCATGTTATTGTATTTATATCTAATATGTCCTCATTTCTTCAACTATAGTTGAGAAATTTAAATTTGTAAACATAACCATGCCAGAAATGTCACATAGAACACATCTTAATGGGTGTGATAAACCTATCTGTAAAGAATTGACACCATATATCATATGTGACAGCGATGCCTATAAATTTTTGTGCAAAGAAATTGTTCTGGTACCTCTTTTATAGCTATGAAATCCGAGAGGAATGGATGGTAAGAACACCATGTTCTGTCTGGCTAGGAGCAACCAGGAACTGTAGGTTATAGATTCTATGGCTGAAACCTGGGAGAAAGGAATCAAACAATTATAGGCTCCTGCTCTCAATGGACAAGCTAATAAAGACAATACAAATACTTCTAGCACATAAAAGGAATAAAAGTCCATCCCTGAAGGCGCTATGAAGCTTTCAGACAGAAACAAAACAAAGTCCCAGGTCTCTGTGTCTTATGGTCCTATTTTTATCACCACATCACAAAGGGGAAACTGTGTATTAATCAGCATCCTTTGTGGCACCCGTGTGAGTAAAACCAACCAAATAAAGGAAAGCATCAAATTGATGATGTGAACCGCAAGGACGGCTGAGCAAACCTCCAAGAACAAACAGACACCACTGCGGGAGTTAAAGAGGAAGCAGATCTTATGTGACTCCGTCATGAGTAACTGCTAAGCAGGTCCCACAGTCTGAAAGTATGAGACACCCACCTGAGATGGGAAATAGCAGAGCAAACGAGGAGGGAAAGGCAGCTAGGCAGTTTCTAAAACATATGAAACCTTGCGTCGTAAGTCATAGGATCCCTTTAAAGATAATGGGCTAGGGAAATGGCTCAGTGGGTAAGAGTGCTTCCTGTGAAAGTGTGAGGATATGAGTTCAAATCCCCATCATGCATGTAAAAAGTTGGGCAGGAGTGTGTGTACATGGGACCCCAGCATTGAGGGTCAGAGACAGACAGACCCCCGGAGTTTGCTAATCAGCCTAGCCAAAATGGTGACCTCCAGATTCCATAAGAGACCCTGCCTCAAAGCACTGGAAGGAAGACCAATGAAGGGAGACAACCAATGCCCTCTGCTGGCCTCTCTGCATCTGTGCTCATATAGGCTCAAACATTGTCACACTGTGTGTGTATATGCAACACACACACACACACACACACACACACACACCACACCACACCACACATTAACGGAAACAAAGCGTCATTTCTGACTTCTGAAGTTATGATGTCTCCAGACACGTGTTTGTCAATCAAGTGAGAAAGTAGCCATGAAGATGTAACAGCAGCCTTGGGTATCTTGACTTCCTGTTTTTCAGTAACCAATTGTTGTGTCTGAGTTATCTACATAATCCTAATCTCCCTTGCAAGCTATTTTTTTTTGTTCCAAATTATCTTTATTTTTGTGGCTTCCTTCCCCATTTTAAACCCGTCCACATTTCTAACCTTTGTGGGAAAAATGGCTCTCACAAAGAGGCTTGGGCAAACTTCTTGCGAACCTGCCCCAGATGCTCTGACTCTGGCTTAGTTCCAGTTCCAGGTACTTGGCAGCCAACCCCCTAACAACCCATAGTCCCAAAATCTTAGCAGCCTTGAACAGCTCTGAGCCTCCACCGCTGGCATCTGGCTGTGGCAGGCAGCCACGTGTCTGGCATCATCAGGTCATGTCACCCCCTTTCAGCCCTGGAGGCCCTTCCAACTGTCAGAGCCGGTCCTGAGAGGAGGCCTTTGGATGTGAAGTCAGCCCAAGTGTGAAGAATGACCAGGGATCTGATCTGTTTTCACCGTGAGGCTGTCTGTGTCAGTGAATGGAGCCGCCTGCCTCTCGGCTGCGATCTGCTTATTTAAAAAGGCATTGTGCTTTCCTCTTAGAGCTCCCTTTCCTCTTCTGATAATCTTGGTTCTCAAAACGGACTGCTGCTCTCCCTCTGCTGTCCATGAAGGGAGCCTTAGGATGACTACCATCTCCTCCCTTCACTCTCCAGACCCTCCCCTCCTCTTCTCTCTTCTCCTCTCCCCTCCTCTCCCCTCCTTTTCCCTCCCCTCCCCTCTCCTCCTCTCTCCTTTCCCCTCCCCTCTGAAGTATTCTCCAAGATTGCACCCCACATGGCCTCAGCAGCCGCAGCTCTGCAGGGGATGGACTGACAGGGGCAGGGGTGGGGCTGTCCTGCTCACGTTTGTCCATGGCTACCATCCAACAGGTGAGTTTTCTTGTTTTCTCTGAATGCTTCTGGGAGTGTGAATCTGTCGGTGACCAAGGGAGTTGAGATGGGATTAGGGATGCATCAGACACCTCTGTTTTGCCTTAGACTCAATAACTAAGGACTCTTGGTTGAACTTGTTTACCATGAAACCCCATCTCGAAAGCTAAGGCAGCAGTTTGAGACTCCTGTTCAGTTCTGCCAGCACCGGGCATCTCCAAGCTGGGCCACGTCACACTTGAGTGTAGTTTTCTTTCTAAACTCGGAGGCTTTCCACTGCTGAACTATAATATAAGCAAATGCATGGAAGAAGAGTGAAGTAATAGGGGGAAAAAGGAGACAGGCACATCTATCAAATTTGGAAGCTGTACAAACGACAGGAAATAGTAAACAGATCAGGTGATCAGGTGCCACAAGAGAGGCTGAGAGTGAGAGTCAAGCCATTTTGCCATGGAGACCTTGAAACAGACCCAGAAATTAAAGCCACAAAGAGCAAGAGGCTGGAGAGCAGAACCGGGCTGGAAGAGGGGCACTGGAGTCAGCATTGAATTGAACCCCAGGCCTTTCTCCCTGCTCCCACCAACTAGATCAACCACGGCCTTCTCCTACCCATGGAAGGTGGTGACGGATAATCCTAGAGGAAAACCAGAGAAGCTACAGACACGCCTGCTGAGCATTGCCAAGACAACTAATCTAAAAGTGAACGGAAAGTACACTTAGTGAGCCCAGAAGGCCACCAGTCAGCTGCTCACCTAACCCAGCAAGCTGGAGGGCTTCAGTGGTCCCAGAAAAATGGCTGTAGGGGGACCCACCCTTCCTCTACTCCCTGAGGTTCCTTCGCTATAAAGTGAGCCTACTACAAAGTAGATTAATGTGCAAGGCTGGGTTTATTAACACAGCCATCATGGGTACTGGGGAAGAACTCAGTGACCCAAGGAGAGATCAGGAGCTGAAGTCTGCAGAACATCCTAAGAACACTGAGTTTTGGAAGAGATGAGGCTAAGGAGTGGGTAGCACATCACTGATCTCTCGGTCAGTGTTCCCTCGTGTTATATGCTCCAGAGAAGGATTTTAATAGGCAGGACCAGAGCATCCTCTGAGTTACCTGCTGCTCATAGCTTCAGTGCACCTACGAGGAACTAGGCTGGATCAATTATCTGTTGAATTAATGAGATCACGTGACCACTGTCCTGCAGCCCGTGTTCCCAGGCCTAATAAGAGTTACATACCACCTTTACTTATGCCCTTTGAGTTTTAGGGACAACAAGGCAAATACATGGGGCCAGGTAAATGGACGGAGGAAGCTAAGGAACGCTCTGGGCTCTTTAGCAAGATCTGCGCTGGACTCCTCTTGGGACTTGAGCTACTGAGCTGGACAGGACCTAGAGTTGCCTCTGTGATTTAGAGACCCGCACTCCTAGTGAGGCAATGGCTCCTCTGTAGGTTTATGACCTGCTATGAGGCAGGTAGACGGAGGGGTGAACTTTGTTTGCACCTGCTTTGCCTTAGACCCCAAATAATCCTTATTCAGAAGTGTCATATTTCCAGGTTGTATATCCTTTTCTAAAATTAATTTATGCATGTGTCTCCTCATTTATATATGTACCATGTTCATGCAGTACCAGCAGAAGTCAGAAAACCATGCTAGACTCCTTGGACTGGAGTTACAGGTAAGGTTATGGGTCACTCAGCATGGATGTTGAGAGGCTAACCTGGCTCCTTTGAAGAACAGCAAGTGCTCCTAACTTCTGGACCATTTCCCCAGCCCCCAGAGTTTGCATATTCTCACACCCTATGTGAGTATGTGAACTATCCACCAAACTTTTCCAAACTTCTCCCAAAAGATGAAAGATAATGAACATGCAGAGATGCAGATGTGAGACTCTGGTGTACTTAAAACTTGACGAAGGATGGCCACTAGGTCCCTCTTCTGAGTATGTAAACAAAGGACAGGAAATCAGGATATCAAGAGGATAGCAGCATACTTGTATTTTTTCCAGCAATACTGGCAATAAGGAAGATATGGAAGCCTAGGTGTCTAGTGAGTGAAGGAAATGACATAAAGGATCAAATGGTACCCCACTTACATTAAAATAGGAATCCCATCATCAGGCAAAATGGGCGAGCATGGAAGACATGTGGGGGTTTGAATGAAAACGGTCCCCTTAAGCTTAGAGGGAGTGGCACTAGTAAGAGGTGTGGCCTTGTTAGAGTAGGTGCAGCCTCATTGGTGGAAGTGTGTCACTGGAGATGGGTTTTGAGATTTAAAATGCTCAAGGCAAGCCCAGTCTCTCTCTCTCTCTCTCTCTCTCTCTCTCTCTCTCTCTCTCTCTCTCTCTCTCTCTCTCTCTCTTGCTGTTGCCCCCTGATCCAGGTGTAGAACTCTTGGCTCCTTCTTCAGCATCATGTCTGCCTGCACACAACCATGCTTCCCACCATGACAATAATGAACTAAACTTCTGAAACTGTAAACCAGCCCCAATGAAATGTTTTTCTTAGAAAGAGTTACCATGGTCATGGTGTCCCTTCACAGCAGTCGATACCCTTACTAAGACACTATGCTAGTGGAGGTAAGCCAGGCACAGAAGGGCAAATAACACACAGAGATCTCACTTAATGTGGAGTCTAAGGAGACTCACTTAAGGAGAGAGGATAAGGTAGCTACCAGAAGCTAGGCATAGAGAGGGACCCAATGGGAGCTGCTGGTCTTAGGAAACCAAAGTTTAAAGAACTCTAAGATCAATTGCAGAGCGGGGTGCTATAGTCAATTATACTGTACATTTCAGAAGTACTAAAAGAGTAAATTTCAAATGTCTTATTATAAAAGTGATAGGTGAGCAAGGTGTTAAATGTTAGTTGGTTTGATTTGATGATTTTAGGTGTAGAGTGGAGGAAGCCTGTGGTATGAAGTCCTGGGTAAATGTCTGTGATTGACATGAGGCATCCATGTCAAGGACCTAGTCTTAGGACCCATGTAAAAATTACAAAGGCTCTCCTCACCCCCACAACAGAGATTGGTCCAGAAAAGTGACAGAGCCTTTTCTTATCCACGTGCAGATGTTGATAGTGAGTGCAGAAAACGCCCACTGCAGCTTCCTATCCACGTGCAGATGTTGATAGTGAATGCAGAAAACGCCCACTGCAGCTTCCTATCCACGTGCAGATGNCCACGTGCAGATGTTGATAGTGAATGCAGAAAACGCCCACTGCAGCTTCCTATCCACGTGCAGATGTTGATAGTGAATGCAGAAAACGCCCACTGTAGCTTCCTATCCATGTGCAGATGTTGATAGTGAGTGCAGAAAACAGTCACTGTAGCTTCCTATCCACATGCAGATGTTGATAGTGAGTACAGAAAACGCCCACTGCAGCTTCTATCCACATGCAGATGTTGATAGTGAGTACAGAAAACACTCACTGTAGCTTCCTATCCACGTGCAGATGTTAATAGTGAATGCAGAAAACGCCCACTGCAGCTTCCTATCCACGTGCAGATGTTGATAGTGAGTGCAGAAAATGCCCACTGCAACTTCCTATCCACGTACAGATGTTGATAGTGAGTGCAGAAAATGCCCACTCCAGCTTCCCATCCATGTGCAGATGTTGATACTGTGTGCAGAAAACGCCCACTGTAGCTTTTTTTCTTGGATATTTGAAGCCTTTAGATTTCTCCCCTATCAAAACTGCTCTTATAGAGATTATCTGTATCTGCCTCCTTGTTCAGGTGTGTGTAATAATCTGGGCTCCTTGTTCAGCTGTGTATGTAGTAGTCCCACTTTCCCTGTTCAACTGTGTATAATAAACATTGAGATACCAGGTGCTGGGATTTTCTGTGATTGACGCCAGGCCACTGACCCCAGTTTATCCATCTGTCTGTCTGTCTGTCTGTCGTTTCTTTATTCCATCACCACATCAGTTCAGTTTGTTCCTGGAGCCACGCTAGACATGACAATGCCACATTCATTGTATTATTAACAAATCATCTGTGGTGGTTTGAATGAGAAATGTCCCCCACAGGATCATGTACTAGAAAATGTGGTCTCTAATTGATGGTGCTCTCAGGAGGCTTTGCAACTCTCAGGAGGTGGAGCTTGCTGGAGGAAATACATCACTGCAGGTGGGCTGTGAGGTTTTATAGGTTGGCCCAGCCTCTCCCTCCCTCTCCCCCTCTCTCCCAACCCCTTCTTGCTCTCTGTCTTTCCTATGTGTGATTGAAATGTGCTCTCTCTGCTTCTGACTCCCCGATCAGCCTCACACTCTGCTCCATGCCTTCCCCAGCATAAAGAACTGTGTTCGCTCTGTAACTGAAGCTAAATAAACCCTTTCTTCCCTAACCTGCTTTTTGGTCATGGTGTTTTATCATTGCAACAAAAGTAACCAATACATCATTACACTGGATCTTGTAAGGCCATAAACTTTACCAGGTAACCAAAACAATGTTAATCATTATTTTTAAATAATGATCTACAAATATTGAGTATCTGGGTAAGTGAGCGTGCGCGGACACACACACACACACACACACACACACACACACACACACACACACCCTCAGGGTGGGGGATATGCACCTTCAGACAACATCTTCTCACTTGGTCTTAAGTCTGGAAATGTCAGGTATTTTGAAGAGAACCTGACATAAAGACCAAGGCATAGAAAGGAGGGTGAATAGAAGAGAGGAAGAGAAGAGTAACATCCAACAGGAAAAGGCTCCAGAAAAAAAAAAAAACCTGTGAAGTTTTAGAAATGAAAAGAAGTGTTAGAACTTGCTTCTGAAGTACCTGGCAGGACAGCTGCTTGTGCTCTGAGATCCAGTCATGACTACTCATGTGTCTTACCAAGGAGTATTTTTTTTTAAAAAAATAGGATTCACAGCTGTAAAACTATGTTCAATTCATCACACTTTTCCATGTTACCTTCAATTTTGCACAATATATTCTTGCATATTATTTCAAATGAAGTGATAAAAACATTTATCTCTGAAAAATAGACATTAAAAAGCTAGAAAAGAAAATCCCTAAAAAGTAAAGGATTCTTTCATCCACGATCAAATCTGATTAATGATCCAGAAAGAGTAAGTAGAGAATGCAAAGAAATTATTAATTGATAAATAGTATTAAAAACCTCAATAACATGAGCATCAGTGAAGGGTCCCTGTAGTTCAATGGGTTTTAGAACAGAAAGCAGGAAAAAACAAGCCCCTGATGTTGGTCACACTTAAGGACAGACATGCTGTAGAGAGTGCAACCATGTGTCCCAGTCAGGGTCACTATTGCTGTGACTAAATACTGTTACGGTTTAAATAAAATGCTGCAGGTTTCCCGAGGGGCACAGTGGCAGAAACGCTGCAGGTCCCAGAGAGACAGGCAGTGGGCAGCGGGCCATGAGACCACGGTGGGCCACAAGGGCAGCCAGTCCCAGGCAGGGAGCACCTGAGTGGCCCGAGGGCCATAAGGGCCAGTGGGTCCTAGGCAGGGAGCCACATGGCAGGTGAGAGACCAAGACGGATAGGCATGTCATGCAGGGTGAGGTTGGATATTTATTTAGTGGGTTATGGAAGGGAAAGGGGGAGGGAGGGAAGAGGGGGACTAAAAAAGAAACAGAGAGAGAGAGAAAAGCAGGGAGATGAAAAGGAAGAGACTTAAGCTGCAGGCAGGAAGGAAGATCTGCCTGCCTTGGGGAGGGAGTGGGTGGGGCTTGTCTCTTAAAGGAACAGGACAGGGAGCTCCTGAGTCTCCTGCCCCGCTGCCACTCAGGACCTGCAGCATTTTATTGAAACCATAACAAACACCACGACCCTCAGCAGCTTTGTGTGTGTGTGTGTGTGTGTGTGTGTGTGTGTGTGTGTGTGTGTGTGTGTGTGTTGGTGGTGGGTATTTGGCTCACACTTCCACATCACTGTTCATCATGGAAGGAAGTCAGGACAGGAACTCAAACAGGGCAGGAACATGGAGGCAGGAGGTGATCAGAGGCCATGGAGGTGAGTTGCTTACTGGCTTGCTCAGCCTGTTTATAGCATCCAGGGCTATCAGTCCAGGGATGACCCCAACACAATGGGCTAGGCCTTCCCCCATCCATCACTAATTAAGAAAATGTGCTATAGGCTTGCCTATGGCTCAGTCTTCTGAAGGCATTAATCTTGATTAACGTTCCCTCCTCTTAGTGACACTAGCTATGTCAGTTGACATAAAACTAGCCAGCACACCATGCCTGCAGAAGGCTGGCAGAAAGTGAATTCTGCAGTGCTCTCTGTTCAAACTGCCAGCCAGTTTTCCCATGGGACGTAGACACATGTCAGACATGCAGTGTCTTCTGTATGCTTCCATCATGTTTTCTGTCTTGGCAAGCGATTTTACATGTAGGAAGTGTGTAGGTACAGAGCCAATTAAAAGTGTTGAGATCTCTCCCAAGCCCTCTATACCCTCCCTGTCTTTCCTCTCTACTCTTCCTCTTATATAAAAGTCTAGAGGACGTAATGGAACTACTATGTAACTTCAAAAAGTCATCGAGGATGTACTTCATCCTTCCTGATTGCCACAGTCAGGCTCCTTAGCTTCACTACCATTGTATCCTGCCAGGGGTCCAGTCATCACGTATATGTGACAGACAAAGGAGAGTGGCGGAAAAGACAAAAGCACACAGAGGAAAGATCACATAAGTCTGACCCACTCTTATCTCGTCACCACATGCACTAAGGGGAAATGTCTTTGTGGGTGAACACATTATTGAACACATGAAAATTCCACTAAGTGGTAGGAACTAAATATTAGTTTGACGACTACAAATGTAATAAAATATATCCTCCACCCAAAACAGAAAAGGGTTAAAAGAGGTAAAAATTGAGATATGGTTTGAGATATGGTGCAGCAGTTAGAAGCATTTGCTGATCTTCCAGAGGAGCTGAGTTCAAATCCCAGCACCCACATCAGGTGACTCACAACCTACTGTAGATCCAGCTCCAAGGACATCCTCTTCTGGCTTTTATAAGTGCCTGCACACACACACACACACACACACACACAAATCAATGAATAAAAAAATAAAGAATTGAGACACAGATTAGTTCATTTAGTGTGGGTGATAAGGGGATGAGTGGGAGAGTGGGTCCTGGCTGAAAGCTACCTGAAGGCTGAGAGATCCTCTCCCCTCTTCACAGAGGCCTTTGAGAGCTTCAACTGAGCAGGGTGGCTCGTGTGTTCAGCCAGGCATGAGGGTTGCAAGGTGGCCTTCAATTCTGTTTTTTAACGTGAGAAAACAGCAATCAGAGAAAAGGAGGGTGGGCAGGGAAGGCTGCGTAATCCCGGCATATGCTGTGGTTCATCTATAAACAGCTCAAAAAAATGATTTTACACTTTTCATAAGAAGGTGAACATTCAATTTATTTTTCCAAAACTTAGTTTTATTTGTAGAATGGAAAGAGAGATGGCAGAAGCGTTTGAAAACTCCAACTGTACGTCTTCTATAACAGAAATGCATTAGATATGTCTAAAAGTGATAAATTAAGGAATTGTGTGAGTGTAAGCATACCATTTAAAAGATAATTACCAAGAGCAACAGCTAAATGTTTGGAGAAAGGGTCGCACTGGGAGGCCAGATGTTCACCATAAGCCTGATATTACTTTCTCCAATCTTTATGTATTGTACTGCGTAGATGGGAATTTTAGACAAGGTTTTACAATTTAATGGCTAAGGTAAGTTTCTACAGCCTACTGTTCATGGGGAAACCAGGGTTAGCAAACGGCGTGAATAGTAAAAACCCCGCTTGCGGAGTCTGAGTGGGAAGAGCATATTGCAGTAGGCAGGTGCCATCCCACACAAAGGAAGTTGAATTTACAAGCTAAGGTCTGCAATGGCAAAAACCCAAGTAGGTCAGGCAGGCAGCTCATAGCTGCTGGGAGGAGACTTTATGGGGCTGATGGCAAATGTAGATTTAAAATTATTAATTGTCTGAATTTTTATGAGATTTATACTTTAAGTAGACACTTTAGACACTGGAGAGCTGGCGCAGCCTTTAAGAACACTTCTGAAGGACCCAGGTTCAGTTTCTGGCACCCAAACAGGCATCAGGCACCAGCCACACACACGGTGCCCAGACATGTATGCAGGCAAAACACCCATACACATAAAATTTTAAAAATATAACTTTTTAAATTTAAAAGGTAAAAATTAAATCAGCTTTTGAAAAGGAAGGACCACTCTCCAGAGCCGCACTCTGTTGTTTTATTAACTTTGTTCTCATTCCCTCCCCTTAAGTACAAATTCCCATCAGTAAACACTTCCTCCTTCTCCTCCTACTCTTTCTCCCTCCTCTTCTTCTTCCTCCTTCTCCTCCAGTTCTCAAACCTGTGTTCACCTCTGAGCTTTGTGTGCTTATCCTGGGTGAGCTACCCCAACCAAGCAGGAAACCCGTGCCTCTGCATTCCTGCAGTGTGCTTGACTGACGAGAGACTGGATGGCAAACCATGTGTGTTGGCACAGCAGGCACATGGCATTGCTCAGTTTTCCAGAACTGTGGCCTGAATTGTAGGGAGTGGGATTCTTGGGGCTCACAGTTTGGAGGCTCCAGTCCATAGTCTGTTGCTGCTACTCTGGGGCTTGTGATCAGGCGAGTCCATCATGACAGTATGTGTCAGCAGAAACTGCCCACCTCATAGCAGCAAGAAAGCAAAGAGAAAAGTGAAGAATCTGCCCCACAATCCCCTCTGAGGGCAAACTCTCAGAGACTTAAAGCCTCCCACTAAACCTATTCCTAACGGCTTCTGCTGCCTTCCAATAATGCCAAGCTGAGAACCAAGCTTCTGACAAGTGGGCCTTACAGAGACAGTCTAACCCCATTGTAGCACATACAGAGATGATAGATAGTTCAGACAGACAGGCGGACAGATAAAAATATAGTTTCAGATGGGCTAACTGGAGGAGGGCCAGAGCATGACACCTGATTCTCCTGTACAAACATGTCCTCTTCTTCCAGCCTCCTATCCCTTTCCTTCTCTCCACACTGGTGTGTAAATCTACAGACTTCCTAGTGTCAATGACTTCTGTCGTCGTTAGCTTCAGCTGCCAATTTGACAAAAACTTAGTGTCACCTGGGAAGAAGGTATATCAACTGAGGAATTTTCCCCAGTAACGTGGCCTATGAGCAGGTCTGTGAGGGCATTTTATTGATCAATAATTGATGTGTGGTGCAATCCCTGGATAGGTGGGCTTGAACTGTAAAAGAAAGCTAGCTGAACACAAACCTAGGAGCAGCCAGTATGCCATGTTCCTCCCTGGTTCTGACTTCCCTCCGTAATTGACCTTAACTTGTAAGATAAAATAAACCCTTTTTTCTCCAATTTTCATTTGGTCATAGTGTTTATCACAGCAACAAAAAGCAAACCAAGACAGCCACCAGCAGAAGAGTGCCAAAGATGCATACTCCCATTTCAAAAAGTTATGTTCACTGATTGTTTTCATGAAGAAAGTAAAAAGCATTATGGGAAACTTCAGGGGACCTATTAGAGCTGTGTCAGGTGACACAGAGACAGTGCTAATAGTGGGATACCCCCACACTTTGGTGGAGTGAAGTAGGAGTGGGCAGTTCTGTATTTGGTACCTTAATAAAGTCCCTCTAATGTGAGGCAGGCAAGACCAAGCTGAGCAACAGCCATTCACAGTGGCCGAAAGGGGGCATGATTTGGACAACTTCTTCATTAGTGAGAACGGGTTGATTTCTGTCTCCATTCGTCATGACCACCGCGGCAGTGGATGGATGCTCAGAGGCACAACTCAAGATCAGTGTGAGCCACAGTAGCCTAGCGTGAGTCACCAGGCCAGCACCCGATGCCAGGGCAGCTTCTTTGTTTGCCTGTAAGCTTTCTACCACATCAAGCACGGATGGGGTGGCTTTGCCTATGATGATCAGGAAGAGGCTGGTCACGCCAGACTGGAAGCTGGTTAGTCTGTCCCTGCCTTGGTTTCTTGTGTATGATCTCAGCCCAAGTGAAATGCTGTGACTGGCAGCCTAGACCCCAACCCAGGGAGCAAACCTTGTGACAAACACTGATGGATGCATGTTTACAATGTTGCAACTCAATTTAAGAAAAAGAAATTCTGTTGGTGTAGTTGGGTACCCACACAGCCATTCTGCTTTTCACTCTCAGCACATAAGAAATTCACACACTTTAGTAATTTACAAGAGCTACTCAACCTTACTTTGAATAAACTTTACAGCATACAGTCTTCCCTATTGTTGGCCAATATAAGTGTTCCGATCAGATTAAGGTCAGTCATACTTAGCTATTGGGCTTCATAAGTCATGAGTACACACGCCTTTCTTGGGAAATTTTCAACTTATGATGATTCTGTAACCTCACTGCAATTCAAGGACCATTTCAGATACTAAGCTCACACAGGAACTGGCTGGAATCCCCGTGGGCCTTTGGCCTGGGTTGGGACAGTAGCCAGACAGGGCTGTGGATAGAGTGGGCTCAGTCAAACAGGTATTAAATTACTGAGAAGTGTGGACCCCAAAGTTCAGCCTTTGAGATATAGGGATATGGAATAAATTTTTGCATCAAAGGTCTGTTTTCTACATTTGAAATATGCCTTTTTGTGACTACTAAGAGGGACTGGACAAGATGAAGCCCTGGGCTGTTCTCCGTGATCACACAGCCCAGCCCTTCAGTGCCGGTCTTCATAGGCATCATTAGACCAGAGCCTCAAACTGTTTCTCTGCTTTTGACCTTTAGGGTCTAGAGATGAACTGTAGAAAGTTGGTTCTGAGAAACTAGCCTCAGCCCACCTGTTCCACAAGCCAGCCACACAAAGCCACCTCTGCCAGGGCAGGCTCAAGCTTCCTGAAAAGCAGACTCTACCACAGCAGTGGCAGGTCCTCTCGTAAGTGGAATCAGAGAAATTGAGTGGCTGCCACAAGAGGGATGGGGTGGTTATCACAGCAGAATCAAGACTTAGAACAAAAATCAAGGGGGAAAAGTGCATGGGATTTGTTTTAAACCCAGAGTCTTAGAAGGGAATTAAAAGGACCTTAGCAGGGAACATGCGGGCTCCGCAAATTAGGTTTACTTGCTGAGTCAAGGGAGAATTGAATCAGCTTAACAAACAAGAGTCAGTCTTTTCTGTCAGAGCAGAGACTACAGAAAAGAAAAAAAAAGAGAAAAAATAAAAATAAAAGACACACTGATTAAATCCCAGAGAGGAAAGACTGTGCTGGGAGAAAACCCAGGAGCCTCCAAGGCCAACCTTGCAGATTTGAATGAGAGAAGCCGTGGGCAGACCATGCTGCATTAAGCTATGATGGGGATGAATGAGATCATGGTCATTACCAGATCACACGGAGCTACAGAGCCAAGATGATCTGCACAGGAAGCCACTAACGACCGCAGAGACTCACTATAGTGAGATCCTGGGGACGCAGAGGTTCAGGAGACTCTGCGGATTCAGCTTCTCTGAGGGGCAGGTACCAAATTAACAAGAGCAATGGAGGTGTGCTCTGGGATGACTGGATGCTTACAGGAGAGATGCGTAAGTACCACACTGATGTGAAGGGAGGAAGACCCGGAAATCCAGGACGAGACACCTCAGGAATTAACAAATGAGCTTCGACATCAGAATGGCTTATACGTAGAAAAACATACCTGAAAGTTACATAGGATTGGATGTGGGAAGAATTGACAGACTGCTGACAGACTGATCCAGGCCTGAGTTAACACCAGGGCCATTCAGGGCTCCTCCTGGGAGTATGACCCGAGGGAAGATGCCCAGAAATAGAGTCAACTAAAAAGAAACAAAGTCCTTACAGTTAGATTTGGGCTCCATTGTGATTCCTAAGCAGGACAGTCTTAGCTGGTACCTAAGGATCCTCGAAGATCACCTCGAGATCACCCTGGCATTGTCGAGAGACTGCAGAGCTACAGAAGGGCCCCCCAACCCCCACCTACAGAGAGAACAAAGCGGACCAGAAGATGTTGGGCATTCATCTTTGAGTTTCATCTAAGAAGCCAAAGCTTTTAATTGCAGACTCTCTTCAGACTTAGGAACAGACAACAGTTCATGGCCAAAGTGGAGGTATCAGACTGGCACACTCAGTCTGAGCTATGTTCAGGCTGTCATCTGAGTTCCTCAAGTCTTAGTTGAGTTTAAGAGAGAAAAGGGAATGAGTTAGGGTACAATTATTGTCTTGGAGGTGCTTCAAGTGACGTCCCTCCCCTACTCCATCTCAAGGTGCAGTCAGGGTTGACCCGAGGTTTGGCAAGCTGCAGATGGAGGTGGTCAGACCCTCCCTTAGAATGACTGTAAAACGTGAGGCATTTCTGCCATAAGACATAAGAAAGGATTCTGTTGAGCATGCATCACCATGAAGAGTGAAGACTCCAGCTGCATCATAGAAGCGGCATGGCCTTCCTCGGTGCCAGGAAGCCCCTTGAAACTTGCTGGTGAATACAGGAAACACCAGCTACACAATCCTAGCCCAGGTAGGGCAATGTGGTCAAGTGTAGTGATCCCTCAAGTGGAGGCCCGCATTTCATCACTGGTTACCAGTCAGGCCATTCAGGTGACAGGGAACTTAGGATGGATGATGAGGGCGGGGTTAAGTGCCGCTGCCCTCTGAGGACCAGCTGCAGCAGCAGGGGGGATGTCTCACTGCCTCTCACCCTGCCCTCTCTCCTTTCAAAGTCTTAGTAACTACCACTTTGAAGTATTCAAGGTAGAATAAGGTAAACTTAACCTGTGACAGTAGGTGAGGAAGGACTGGCAGCTGCGGCTTCTTCCAGGACCTCAACCACCTCTCTCAGGGATGGTGGCCCGGCGGATAACTTACAGCACTTCCTTTGCTTTGCCAGAAATTCTTTGGCCTCCAGAGCCCCATACCAAGATAAGAGGAGCAGGGTGTCACTAAAGAGCCCAACAGCATCCTTGTCTGGCCCTAGAGTCTTGAGGGCAGCCCTCACAGCCATCACCCAGTGCCAGAGTAATAGTGTGCCCCACATGGGCTGCCTAGTTTTCCAGGCCCCTCCCTCACAGCCCTGGCTAGTATTTTCTATACCCTCAAATCCTGGTTTCCAGGTCTGGTCTGAGCAGAAGGCTGCCTAAGACTGCTGCCCTTAGAGGCTGCTGTAGAGCCAGCTAACAGCTTATTAGTTGAAAGAAACAAATACTTAGCATCCTAACCTATAAGAAATGAAGTTATCTTTTTGACTTTTACCACAGACTAATACCTTTATAGAAGACCTCTGGCTAATAAATGAGAGGAGAATGAATTAAAATATCATTTTCAATTGCTAAAAAAATCCCTGGATCTAGGCAATCATCCTTGATTTTTAACCTTGAAGCAGACAACCCATCCCCATAATGTGTTTCCTTCTGGGAGTTCATGATACCACCACCTGCGATGTTTGGTCTTGTACCCCCCAAAATCTGAGCGAAGTTGTAAACTTGGTAGAGAGGAGGTGCAAGGAACATGGGAAAGACTGAAATCCCATCTGCAAAGTCCACACTGAGAACTCTGCACCACAGTCAATCCTCCTATCAGAAACAGCAATAATCGTGAGAAAGAAAACAGGGAACAAGGGCCCTTTGGGTGATTTAAGTGATGTAACAGCCGACTGCAAGGATGGTCCTTGGGAACCATCTCTGAAGGCAACAGGGAAAAGGGAGGTGAGAAGAAAGGACAAGAGCAGCAGAACATGGGAGAGAGAAGAGGCTGTTTCTTCAGTGAAATTTGCATACTAATTGGCTACAGTCTAGCAAGAGTGCTTTTTCCCACCAGAGAAAGAAAGATGGCTGAAAACCCTAAGGAGAGTTGGAGATGACTTTGGAAATAGGATGGGAACACAGAGAGCATTGGGATTCTGCTTCAAAGTAAGTTTGCCTTTAGTCTTAGCACCCCTCGAGTTTATACCATGGCGGGGGAGGCTAGGCCACTTCCTAATAAAACCTTCTGTGTCTGTGCTTTCTCCTGATTTCCTCACTTCCTTCTCTCTTTCCATGAGAGCTGAGCATCCATTCACCTCTTCAGAAACCACCCCATGCTCTAACATGAGCCAAGAAGCGAAGAGCTCTTTTGACTTCACGAGAAACTTGAATAGAAAATGTTTGATGCACTTGTTTGAGGGGTGGTTCCTCTGAGCGGCAAACTTGCTTTTGCAGACGGGGAAGGAGACTAAGATATTAGTTAGCATAAGTACTTGCTTCAGCATTTCTCCCCTTCATTCACCTGAGCAGGTGCAGAGCCCCTCAATCATAACTGTCGAGAGAGGAAGGCTCACGACTCCTGCCACATAAAAAGGAAAATGACAGACTGAGGGGAGAGGGAGGGGAGGAAGGGAGAGAATATACGTGAAATGGACTTCTCCTGGAAGCCGGGAGGGGAGGGGTGATAGAGGGAGAGGAGGGGGATAGACCGGATTTGATTCATCTGTGGTTTGTAAATAATGAAGTGTCATCTGACTAGAGAAGGAGGGGAACATTTGTTCTTACAACGGAACAGGAAGCTAAAGACCTTTCAGAATATCAGAAAGTATATAGAATAAATGTTTAGAAGGCAATGGTTAAATCACAGATGGTGTCCATTTGTTTGCTCCTCCTCAGACTCTGATCGGGGAGGTCTTAGGAGGACTTCTCCCTTGTTTATGTCTTTATGCTAAGCATGCATATGTCTGCAGCTTGGAGAAGCCCAGGGAGGGTTTAATTCTTTAACTGGAAAAAGCAGAATAAGAAGATTTAGAGAGAGCGATGCAGAGGAAGTAGCTGGAGGGGCACCAACCCGAGAAAGATGCATGAAGGAAGGTGGCGGGAATGGCAGGCGTGAGGCTTCGGCTCCACAAAGGAAGCATCATGGAGAGACAGTGACAATGTTCAATATGGTTATTTAAGGCTTTGGCCGTGCGTTGCTGTGGGTGGTTCTCGCCACCCAACCCATCTCCTCCAAAGTCTTTGGTAAAATATTTACCATTCATCACAGCTTTCAGGGCAAGAGAGTGAGCCTGAGACATAGCAGAAGTGAATGGGGAGGGGGGCATAGAGTTCAAGAGAGTGGCATCTACAGCTTGAAACCTCAATGCAGACCTGGGTGAGATTGAGAAACAGGTGTTTGCGTTGACAGAGTATCGCGCAAGATCCTCTTGGAAAGAACCATGGAGACATTTGCCATTTCACCTCCGGGGAGGGAAATAAGGCATGCCAACCTTTCCCTGGCCTCATCACACATGGAAGGAAGCAGAGTTTAGAAGACTAAGGGGAAGAAGTATCTGGTGAGAAATCCACGCTCTTGGTGCCGAAGTGACAAGAACGCTCTGCTAAGCTCACTCAGCCCTTGAGGCAGCTGACTGGCTGGTTTGTCAGCTTAGTTTACCAACGCTCAACACCAAAATGACAAAGCCACAATTAGTCTGTGAGTCACCAGAGGTTCTGCAGCTGCCTCTGCACATTGGGCTCCAGTCTCTAACTCACTTCCTGCAGTGAGACAGGGAGAAATTTCCACCAGATCCATCAAACACCTGAACAATCAGAGCTGAGCCAAACACTGAGAGGACAAGGAACAGACTCAAAATGATGCCCATGCACAAAAAGGCGTCTCTTTGTGTCATCTATAATAGAAATGTATTTCATTGTTTAACCCAGGTATTATTTAAATGGCTGCCAGGACACAGAAGCTTCTTCATTACAGCCCAGTCGCTTGACTCAATCTGCCAAAACCGTGTCTGATGCCTTCCATGCCCACTAAAATGTCCTTAATATTGTTTTCTGTAATTTATAATACTAAATCAAATGCAGTGAGTTTTTAAAAAGTCCTTTTGACTAATGCCCATATCAAATAATCTATGAGAAAATACAGTTACAAATAATTCAACTACTGTTTAGAAGGAGTCATGCGTGTTATAGATAAGAGAACTCAGAAATCAAGAGCAAGCACAACAATTTGCTGTTGGCCTGAAACAGTAAAAAAAAGAACCAAATCCCATAAAAAACCCCTTCTAGAGGACAGAGAAAGAGGAAGAAGGACAGGTGCATATGGTGTGTGTGTGTGTGTTTGTGTGTGTGACATGACCCCACTGTATAGAAAAGATAATGAATCTGCTAAATATTTTTGCTATTGCCAAACCACTCTGCTAATGTTAAAGCTGTGGGCTGGAGAAATAAATGGCTCAGAGATTAAGAGCACTGGCTGCTCTTGCAGAGGACCCAGGTTTGAGTCCCAACACCCACATGGCAGCTCACAGCTGTCTGTAACTCCAATTTCATGGGCTCCAGTACTTTCTTCTGGCCTCCTCGGGCACCAGACAGAACATGATGCAGGAATATACCTGCAGCTAAAACGATGCAGGAATATACCTGCAGCTAAAACACTCATACACATAAAGTTAAAATCAAATTTTAAAATGTTTGTTAAGGCATTACAAGCAACATTTCCAGCAAAACCAAAGCACAGAATGAGCTATTAGTTAGTTCTTATTTTAGAAAGATTAAGTAGCTATATAAATAAGGTCTTTACAGAAATAAAGTAAGTTCCTCAGGAGAGGAGAATAATTTCCTTCTAGAAGATTCTAGACAATCTTAACCTCATAGTCCCTATCTAAGGTACTATAAACAACACAATATCTTTACCATCAGAGCCAGGAGGGAATATTGTCAACAATCTAAATGCTGCCTCTTGGGCAGCCCACCTACAGGCAATTATTTTAAATATTCCTTTTGCTACGAGGAAATTAATTGCTCACAGGATTCAAAAATGCCTGATGTCAGTTCCCCTACTCAGATTTCCCTCACTCTCCATGGAAGGACTCAGTCAAGAGTGATGTGACACACAAATGGGGGCGGTGCTGAGAGACAATACCACCAGGAACCAAGATATTGTAAATACTAAAATCTATACCAGTAAAGTGAAAGATGAGCTGAACATACTCACAGGAACCGATGAATCTCAGAAAACATCTACTGTCCAAATAATGGAAACCAAGCATTATAACGAACTCATTTTCTAAGTGTTCATTAGCTTTTATCATGGACATTCATTGATGGAGGGGCTTGCCTTTTATTTTATCCAGATACTATTTAATTAGGTTAATAAATACATTTACAGTCTCGATCATCTTTTAATTCACGCACACAAACAGAGACAGTGGGAATTTGATTGTGGAAAGAATGATACAGTCATTTGAAAAAGCCCTTCCTTTATTTGCTCAGAACATGGTTTGGGCATCCTCTTAACATTTCCCAAATTGGATGAACCTGTCTCTTTGTGTTAGGCAATAACCTAAGAATAGGGAGAGGCCAACAATCATTAACAATTTATTGTCCTTGCTGACAAATTAGAAACTAGACTGCCCAGAACATTAAGTTACAAGGGCAGCAGGGAAGTCTGAAGGATCAATGATGCAGATGGGCGTATCACAGCCCGTTCTGTCTCCTCCCAGTGTGTCAGCAGAGTGAGGAGTTTCCTTCCACTCATTGGACACTGCTGAAATGAACAAGCACATGCTTTTCCCCAGGGAGCTTCCACGTCTGAGCCTTGCATCACCCGAACGAAGGAAGGAAGGAAAGCATAAAAGCAAAGAAGAAAGAGGGGAGACACATTCTCACATGCATCGACAATGCACCTCCGTGCACCGTCTCACATGGATACAATGCTGAACAAACACCACTCTCTGTCATTTGGAAAGAGGGACATTGCATGCAAGAGCCTTGAAGACTTACAGTGTGATAATTTTCCTCTAAGCCATATCCAGCATTCAATCTAGAACACGACCCAGGAGTGGGCATGGCTCTGCCTTCAAAACTGCTGTGATGTCAAAAGGCCAGTGAACTGGAAATGCAGTCCGTAGGACAACAGCCCAGAGTCCAGCAGTCCTGTCATTCACTGCACGTGGAGCCACGACGAAGTCTGTGACATTTGTAGATGTAACTCTGGAGGAAAGGCAGCTTGAGAATATCCGGAGGGTTTGCTGTTCTTGCTGCTGCTGCGGCTGTTGCAGCACTTGGTCATGCACTTCAAAACCCCCTTTCCCCTTGTATCAGCTTCTCCCGCAGCCCGCAGAGGCCTTCAGAACTCTCTCTTTAAAGCATTCCTTAAAACCAAAGCATGCGAATAAAAAATGCCACTCCATCCACCTCAGTTTACAGTTATAAATGAAAGCAAGCAAAGCTGAAGGCAGATGGGCATGCTGTCGCGAGCCTGAAATCTCCGCTCAAGAGCGCGGCACATGAAGATCAGGAGCTTCAGGTTAGCTTTGAATGCCTAACAAGTTCAAGGCCACCCTCGACTAAGTGAGAGCCTGTCTCAAAAGTTGATAATGATGATGATGATGAAGTTAGAGATCAGGCAAGATAGCTCAATGAGTAAAAGCATTTGCCACACATGCCTGTTGATCTGAGTTTGGTTCCTGGTACATGCATAAAAAAGCCAGATGAGGTGGTTCACACCTGTAATCTCAGCACTCTGCTAAAAGACCAGGGTAGAGAAAGGAGATTTAGCCATTCATGGGCAGCCAGTCCGGAATACACAGCATGGCAGAAACAACAGGATGAGCCTTGTTTCTGTAAGGTAGAGTGTGAAAACTGACTCCCAAAAATTGTCCTCTGGCACACAGTACCATGGTACCTGTGCACCGGCTCTGGCACACACGTACCGTGGTACTCATGCACCCCTTCTGGCACACATGTACCGTGGCACTCATGCACCGGCTCTGGCACACACGTACCGTGGCACTCATGTACCCCCTCTGGCACACATGTAACGTGGCACTCATGCACCCCCTCTGGCACACACGTACTGTGGCACTCATGCACCACCTCTGCACACACGTACCATGGCACTCATGCACCGGCTCTGGCACACATGTAACGTGGCACTCATGCACCCCTCTGGCACACACGTACCGTGGCACTCATGCACCCCCTCTGGCACACATGTAACGTGGCACTCATGCACCCCCTCTGGCACACATGTACCGTGACACCATGCACCACCTCTGGCACACACGTACCGTGGCACTCATGCACCCCCTCTGGCACACATGTAACGTGGCACTCATGCACCCCCTCTGGCACACATGTACCGTGGCACTCATGCACCCCCTCTGGCACACACGTACCGTGGCACTCGTGCACCCCCTCTGGCGCACACGTACTGTGGCACTCATGCACCACCTCTGGCACACACGTACCGTGGCACTCATGCACTGCCTCTGGCACACACATACCGTGGCACTCATGCACCCCCTCTGACACACATGTACTGTGGCACTCATGTACCCCCTCTGGCACACACGTACCGTGGCACTCATGTACCCCCTCTGACACACATGTACTGTGGCACTCATGCACCCCCTCTGCACACATGTACCATGGCACTCATGCACCCCCTCTGGCACACACGTACCGTGGCACTCATGTACCGCCTCTGGCACACACGTACCGTGGCACTCATGCACCCCCTCTGGCACACACATACCGTGGCACTCATGCACCCCCTCTGGCACACATGTACCATGGCACTCGTGCACCCCCTCTCACTCTCATCCACAACAATAACTGTTTTAGGTTGAGGACAAGCCTTTCAAATCCACGAGCCCTTACCTAGGGACTGAGGAAGCCCGGTGTCTCCTCTCAAGTTTCTGTCATGTCAGGGCACACAAAAGGCATATGCGCCAACAATCAGGGTCCATGACAGAGAGATGCAAAGCCCTTAAGGGACTGGCAGTGTGTCAGCCTGCACTAGAGAAATCCCGTCTTCTAAACAGCTCTCGGGTTCACCTGTTTGAGAAGATTGCTTGTCACCAAATGATACAAACAGTGAGTTTTCCGTCTGCTCTGGTCAATCCAAGTGATCCCATTCTACCACAGGGGAGTTCTCATGAAGGACTTGCCTATCAAAACTGTGAAACAGGCCTGCTGTCACCAGTGCCTCTTGACAGTCTGCTCACTTAAATGCACACAACCAAAGTGACATGCAGCCACTTGCTGTGTGTGACATTGTATCAGTCCTGCAGTTGGGGACAATGAATGTGATTGACTCAAAATTCAACACACTGGAAACCTGTCCTCACCCAGGAGCAAAAGGATGAGGATGCTGGAAAGAGGCACAGTGCGGCCAAGTGAGGCAGCGCCCTGGTGGCCTCCTGACATCAAACTCCACTTATTGTGACCCATGTGGAAAACATCTTGTTTAAAGAACAAAATGTACCTGGCCCCCTTACTGTGTGAAATGGGACGAGTAATTGATATGGGTCAGGGTCCAGGGCTAGGAGGTCGGTTAAGTTTCACAGCTATTTGATCATCTAAAACTTTCAAAAATTTATTATTTTTTCAAAGCAAACACTTTGCTAGGTATGCATTTTAATAAAACAATTGTGGTAAGCATGGCTGTTATCTACTGCTTTATAGCAAAGCCACCCCAGGATTACAGTCTTAAAATAATCTATTAATATAGTCAACAGTTTGAATATTCTCTTCAAAGCACATACTGAAATTCAGCTGCCATTGTAACGTATTCAAAGATGGGACTTAAGGAAGAGATTGGGTGATGTCGAGGGGGCTGACACAGTAGGAGCGGCTTGTTGCAAGAACAAGTTGGCTCCTTGCATGTCCTCTTGCTCCCACCCTCTCTCTTAAGTGTGTTCTCCGACCCTGTGACACCAAGTTACAATGCGAGAAGCAGGGCCGTAGACTCAGTCCTGTGAACTTGGACTCCTCGGCTTTCCAGAACTCTGAGACATCAGTTCCGTTTCTATCTGAATTACCCAATCTGTGGTATTCCATCATGGCAGCAGAATGCTGGCTAAGACATACTGGGATTTATTGAGGATCTTGTATTATTCAGGATTGTCCAGTCAAGGGCAAGTGTGCACGGCAGTGTATGTCCTTTTAGGAGTCCAGTGGTGGTTAATGTTATAGATCAACTTGTCTGGGTCTGGGTGTCCAGATTCTAAAATCAAACTGTCAGCAAGACTGCTTGTTCCCTACAGTAGCTCTTGGCATCCTATGAAGTGTGGTCACCTGTGTCCATGGTCACACCACTGTCTCATCTGCATGTGCTCTATCTCCCTTATTAAAATATACACCCAGGAGCATCTTCTTATACTAAAACCCTTATTAAATCACTGTTTTAGCTGGGTTTTTAGTGCTGTGATAAAGACCATGACCAAAAACAGCTTCGGGAGGAAACGGATTGTTTCAGCTTATACACCTTAAGGGAAGTCAGGATAGGAACCTGGAGTCAGGAACTGAAGCAGAGACTGATTACTGGCCCGCTCCTCATGGCTTGATCCGCTTTCTTGGAGAGCCCAGGACCACGAATCCAGAGGTGACACCACTCACAATGGGCTGGGAACTCCTCTATCAATCACTCATTGAGAAATATCCTACAGGTTTGTCTACAGCCCCATCTTATGGAGGAGACATTTTCTCAAATGAGATTTCCTCCTTTCAGATGACTCTGTGTCAAGTTCACATAACAATTACAATTACCAGAGGCTGGTTGTAAGGGGAAGGGGGTGGAGAGGCATATATTTATTTTAGCTACCATCATATTAAGACATTTTTGCTAACTCCACTTGTGATTCTCATTTTCTATGTTTTTCTCTAGTATACTTTGTTCATAATTTCTCTTTATTACTTTCCTGCTTTCTATTAGCAAGATCAAATTTTCTCCTGTTAATGCAATGCTTACAAATTCTATCTATGATTTTATAGTGCTTGCTGTTTGGCCTGTCATTGTTAGAGCTATTAAGAACTCACAGCCTCAGGAGCAGGCTCACGCCAAGCCCAATGACAGTTCATAATCCGCAGCAGCTCCGCCTGTCAGAGTCCGCCAGTCCCACCCCCACTTTCTTTCCTCCCTGAGGAAATTCTATTTGGGATGTGTTATACAGCAGGCACCAGGCTAGGCTTTAGCTTCATAAATCATCTGCATAGATTTGAATGTCCTGTGTCTTTAAATGAGAAAAGTAAGGGTTCAAAGAGATGGAAGAACTTGTCTCAAATTACAGGGTTCCTAATTTGCCAGATTTCCAGCTGCTGGACAGCACCCATCTTACTTCAGCTTTGTGTGGTTGTGACAGCATGAGAGGGGTTACACACAAAGTCACTCCAAGAGTTGTTTCTTTCTTTACCCATGTAATTTGTCTTCAAATAACAACATGCATCCTGTTCAAAGATGTCTGAAACAGTCTAATTGACCATTTACAACTTATTTACAGTAGTGTATTTGTCAGGGTTCTCTAGAGGAATAGAACTGATGGACTGAATCTATATCTATCTATCTATATGATGTATATGTGGAACATAATATATAGTAGCATAATATAATATAGATGATATGTATATATACACACACAGATAGATAGATAGATAGATAGATAGATAGATAGATAGATAGATAGATAGATAGATGGAATTTATCAGAGCACCTTACAGGCTGTGGTCTGTCTTCAATGTCCAACAATGGCTGTCTTCCAACCAAAAAGTCAAGAATGTAGTTGTTGATCAGTCTTCAAGGCTGAATGTCTTAAGTCTATACTGGATTCCGAAAGAAGTGAGTTCTGATCGCAGTGAAGGAAGAACTCAGCAACAGGATAGCTGAGCTTGCTAGCGATGGCAAGGACAAGCAGACAGAGAGCAGAAAGCTTCCTTCTTCCATGTCCTTCACGTAGGCTGTCACTAGAAGGTGTGGCCCAGGTTTAGGACAGGTCTTCCAACCTTAAATGATCCAGATTTATGGTGGGTCTTCCCACCTTCAATGATCTGATCTAGAAAATCCCTCACAAGTGTGTCCAACTGCTTGAGTTTCAGTTTATTCCAGATGTGGTCCAGCTGACAACCAAGAGTAACCATCACAGGTAGCGATGTCATACATTCCAGAATCAGAACCACATCATTCAAATGGGGTCACTAAGATGACTCCCTTCTTGCTTGCCCCTTGGTGTCTTCACATGAACCACTCTGAACAGGGGACAGCATTGCAGGATCTGTCTTGTTCTAGTGCTGCCAAGGTGAGAATATTTATGAAGATGGATAAAAGCAGTGATAGACTACGTTTTTTCATGCTTTTTCTTGACATTGGAGTAATGCCCAGAGTGAGATTTTACATTAAACTTTATTGTAAAGACACTGCCCATTGATCAGAAAGCAGCTCCCAGAGACAGCCCTGAGCTCATGTCTGTGAAACATTACCTGTAACTCAGTCAGAGAAAGCACATGGGAACATTTTATTAAGTTCTCATTGGTGTGGACTGTTAGTGACCCTGTTTACAAGGGTGCAAAGAGACCCATAGCCAAGGCCCTATGTCATAATATTTGGAACAGGGTCAAAAAGTGCATTCAATGTTTCAAAATAATTTAAGTGTAACAAGCAATCTCCAGTCTTCCATTGTATGAGCAGTTCTGTGTGACTGTGGTGAACAGTGGTTCAGATGCCATTCAGGGATGGAGGAAGAAGCGAGTTTTATAGTTATCAAAGGGAACACAGATTCAAAGGGGTGAGAAATACTGCCTCCAAGAAATAAAATAAGCAATCTATTAAATGTCTTGATTTGATTAGATTCCAATCAACCACAGATTCAAAACAATAAAAACTAGTGTGCACAGTATTCAAGAGGGGTGCCTCCTGCCAGAAATACTTGGGACTTGATTCATGAGAGCGTGAGTCAAAGGATTTCATCATTAACAATCTCTACCCATCCAGATCCATGATTTCCAGGTATTTGTGATTTCCTGGGTGGAAAATTTATGTTCGGTGCTCCCTTCTTCCTGATGTCCAGGAGTCAGGCCGTTGCCTAAATCAGACACTTTCGAGCATTGAATTTCATACATTCTGGCAGACTACGATAGACCCCCGGAGCCTGCAGCTACCTAATACCTACATACTGCTCAGGTCACCACTTAGCCACATTCATATAGCAGACCTAGACAGCCGAACACTTCACTCTTTGATTACAGTGAATTATTGCTGTCCAAGGTCAGGACAGCAGTCCTTGAAGTGAGTGTTTACATAGCCTGCATTGGGCCACAGAACGGCTAGCTTACTTTTCTTAGAAAGGGGCAAGGGACACTGTTCTGCATTTCCACCCCATGTGAAGGGATGGACTTTGAACAGAGCCCACAGATGGCACAACCTTCTAGACAATCTGTCCAACGCTAGAATTTAGAGTCTTTCTGTTGGTCCCTGTTGATGACAGATATTCAACACGCCTGCCCACGCAAGAAATTCAGACAGATCATTCGTGAAGTGCCTTCACTGAGCTGCCATTGTCCTACCCACTTTCCCAGTCAAGGATCGGTAGATTGGCAGGACATCCAGTGATCAGTGTTGTGGAGGTGGTCAGATCCAGACTCACTCGAGGGGAGTAGGCCTCATCCCTATGTGTTGCTTCCCGTACCTTTAAGGCCCTGTGATGACAGGCGAAATATGGAAAGTCAGTGGCAGAACCTGGGGAAAGCTGCATGAGTTCCTGTGCATTGCTTACCTCTTACAGCTGCACATGGATTGGCCAAGGGAAAAGATCCAACTAGAAATGCATTCCTTCCATGGTCACTTGCTTGGCAATCACTGTCGTGTTTGCCAATACATGCTGGTTGACACACCTTCCTCTGAGGCTCTTAGAACCCTTGCTTCTCCTTTATTTCTATTCCTAAGTCTTAGCACTAATCCACCTTCCCTCTCCTTAACTGGGGATACGCAGGATTGAAGGGACACTGACCTACTCCCCCATTCCTTCTGTCTTGCTAAAAAGCCGTTAGATTACTTTCCTAAAGCTAGCCATCAATTTGATCACTTCTGCCTCCTGAAGCTGACTACCAATGTCCAGCTATCAAAGTATTAAAGTCTAAGAATCAAAAGTCCCTTTTGGCTCACCTAATTAACATGCTCCATCAAAATATACCACTGCATCCTAGCCAATCCTCACATGGACCTCCCCTCTTGCTCCTCTTAAAAATCACACCTGCAAGGCCATTTGCTGCTGCTTTTCTGCCAGAGTCGGAAAGCAGCCACTTTAACTTCTCTTCCCTGCTTAATAAAGGATCTCTGTGAAACAGGTGTTTGGGTGTGGTTTGCACCCAATCTGGGGTCCGGGAGTGTGCAGGGGTCACCTTCAAGGATGACATATGTCTCTGGATATAAACATCAGTTGGGGTAGATGCTCTACAATGAGTCTGTTTTCTGACACTTCGCTGATTCTGTGGCCACACTAAATTTTGTAAGTGGCTTTGCTCCCGTTTCTTAGTTCCATAGGGCTCTGTTTTATCTATGGTTTGCCTGTGACCCTTCATCACTTATCTAATTAAGTAAATTATCTGTATTTTACTTAGCCCACTTAATGTTTTTATTTATTATTTATCAACTATTTCATCACTTAAGGCATGAATTCTAGTTGCACCTGTGATCTTCTCCTCCTCCTCCTCCTTCTCCTCCTCCTTCTCCGTCTCCTCCTTTTTCTGTCCTGAATTTTATTCCGGACATGCTATCATTCATTCTTTGGCAAATGTCTAGCATCTGTATTAAGTGGACATTTTTTGTTTGTTTGTTTGTTTTGTTTTTCAGGACAGGGTTTCTCTGTGGCTTTGGAGCCTGTCCTGGAACTAGCTCTTGTAGACCAGGCTGGTCTCGAACTCACAAAGATCTGCCTGCCTCTGCCTCCCGAGTGCTGGGATTAAAGGCGTGTGCCACCACCACCCAGCTAAGTGGACATTTTAAAACTTGAATTTGCTGAAGAGTTAGCCTATTATTATCCCACACTAAAATGTTATTGATTGACAGGTCTTTTCATTTTTCTCAGGGCACTGATTCAGCCCTCATGATCTTTAGGCTGGAGAGGGAAGAGAGATCCTGCCTGAATCCATGTCACACACCCAGTAGAGTGCACACACAAAGGACTGAGGCTGTACACAGCCTGCACAGGATCACTTTCTGTGAGCCTTGGGGAATGACATTTGCAAGGCAGCAATAGAGGAAAGGATATCCCTACTCACACACTGGCGACACCAAGAGTATGTTTCCATAGCAAGCAAGGCTCCAATACCCTGAAGGAATTCATTTCTGATGCTGACTCCTCAGAGTTAGAGCACACCCCTCAGGTTAAAGGTTCAATCCTACAAGACCCCCCCTCCCAAATTCAAAATGTCATTTGTCAATGTTGAATACCTAGGACACACTCTTCTCTCCAACTTGGCTACAGATTAGGGCTTTCCATAGCATCTTCCCCACATTTGACAACTTCCTGCGGTAGCTCACTGAACTCATTTATACTTACCACTTTATTTTAAAGATGATGAAATGAAACAGGCAGATGAAAGGTACATATTGTAGGGCTTGCAAGGGTTCTTGTCATCTAGATGTTTCCTCCAAACTAAAACACCCCCTCCAGGAAGGAGTGGGAGGCTCATGAGACACAAGAGGTAAACAAAATGTCACATAAATGAGAAAGCTGGAACTCAGAAAATGTTTAAAACTGCCTCTCCAGCTTTATAGGAGTAAAGCGGGTGGGAGAGAGAACAGACAAGATGGGCTGCCTGGTGGGGGCACGCTTCCCAGAGGTGGTTCCTGAGACCTGGGGAGCTGCCTGCAGACTGTGCAGAGAGCTCCATGGTTGTGGTTTTCCTGAGTTATCACCGTCTTGGGACAGCACGTGCGTTCGTTACTTAGGTACATCATGGGTTCCTATCTGCATGTGTGTGTTGTCTTCTCAGGAAGCATCTCAGGCTTGCAGTGTGCCTGCTTCCCAGTATGTGAATTTACCCACCAGCCTGAAAGCTCTCAGGGCTCCTATGGAGTCCTTCTCACTGGCTTAGAGAATGAGGTTAGGTTGAGAGTTCCAGATTTCTTTTTTAAAACCATGGCTCAGTCTTCCTGGTGACCAGTCCCCTTCTGAAGCCCACCCAGAGTCAGCCATTAAAACAAAAGATGTTCCTGGCACTCAGAAAATCCCCCAAAGACTTAAGAGCATTTGGTAGATGCTCTCACCTATCACTCAAGAAACTTCAGAAGACTTGGGAGCTCTACTCCGGGAATGGGGTGAACAAAGACAAAATTCATATGTCTTACTATGTTACAGGAAAGATGAGGCGTACAGACTGGCTCACAATATATCTCTGCTCTTGTGCTAACTGTCTTCAGAGCATGACACAACCATCACAATCATCAGCCATGGTTATGCAGTGGGCTTGCGAGAGACTGGTCTTGGCAACCATCAGTCACGGATAAGGGCAGGACTCATGAGGCCCATCCCTTCCTGCTGATCTATTGGCTACTGAAAGAGTCTGGGAGAAGAGTCAGTATCATGGGTTGTGTCCCCACTGGGGAGTCCACCAAGCTCCAGTGGACAGTTCCAACCCCATGGTCACACAGATGGCCCTGGTTAAATCCAGTGAGACAGAAAACAAAAGAAAAAGGCATGCATGGGAAAGGACCCAGTAAGGAAGAAGGGGGCTGGACAGAGGTAGACGGGAGAGAGGATGGGGTATAAGAATAATGAGAATGCATGATGTGCATCTATGACATTGTCAAAGACTACATCGAACTCAAAAGGAGCAGAACAACAGGGAAAACAATTGTGCATTTAGTTGCAGATGCAATTGTAAAAGTATGGGTTTTTTGTTTTTCTAGCCATGGTTGTTTGAATCCTCAGACACCGAAACAGCAGTTAGAGAAGATTCACTGATTGTCTTTTAAAAGGGTTTTGTGTTTGCTAAAGGTAGCAATGTTCACAGCTATTTGGCAGTGCCTGTAAAATGTAGTCCTCATTTTATCCTTTTTTCCTTTACTAAAGGATAAGACTCCTAGAGAGACAAGCAAGATCCTTCAACAAAGCAAAGTCTCCTGACCCAGGGTCTTTTCACACACTACCACCTCTTCCCTCTTCCTAAATGCTGCTCCCCACTTTTCTCCTCACTAATTCCTATAAGTTATCATCTTAAACATCATTGATTCAGAAATGTAGCCAGGGAACATTCAGGAGAACTTAGGCACTGCTTGGTTATTTCCAAGAGTTCTGTGTGCTTTTCCTTCTTGCAGCGCTTCATACTTGACTTGCACATGTACCTGGGTCCTTTAGTTCAACACCAGCCCGTAAGTTCCTCAAGGGTACGGATCATATCTGTTTATTTGCTCTCTAATGCCTGCCACCATGCCAAGCCCCTGCGACCGTCTGTGGAATGAATAGTCAGACGAATTAAAGGCTGCTGTGTTTGTAATGAGCTTTCTTTGATCCAAAAGCTACATAAACCCTACCTCTAGGTACCAATATGCATAACGTAGCTCAAACAGCAAACATCTATCCCAGAGTCTGCATTTAGGCTAACCGAATGTAGAGAACAACTTATTTAACCTTAGTTTCAGAGCGCGCAGCTCTCAGGAATAATGTGGTCTGTTTGAATCTTCATTGTGAGAAAAATACAGTATGATCAATAGTAAAGGCCTGATACTACTAGAACAGCAAAAGCTATTCTTCTATCTTATCTTCAAATCTTATGTCCGGTTCGGGTCAGTTGATGGTGTTCTCCTGAAGTGCTACCCTGAGGATTGTGGGGCCACGCTCAGGTTCAGTGTAAGCTTGTCATGATTGATTGGTTGTGTCTGGCAAGGGCAAAGAAAAAACAGGGAGAGGGATGCCTGTATATACCAGCTGGGGACTAGAAGAGACAGACACTTAGTGATTATTAGTTTTTTTTCTTCACTGATATTAATTCTAAGTAAATCTGAAATGATTATTTCTACAAATTTAGATTCTCAAAATCTAAAGCAAAGAAAAAGTGTTTGGTTTTATTACTGTGATGATGATGATGATGATGATGATGATGATGATGATGATGATGATGATGATGGAATGAAAACGTGTCTTGTGGAAGACAGACCTGTTTGTGAATTCAAACAGCACGATTGTATAGAAGTCCAGGTACACATCAGCCCAAGGTGCCTGAGTCCCTGAGAGTCAGCCTCCCTCACACTCTGGACTGGTGGTACAAATGACTCACAGGCGTCAGCGCCCTCATTGTAAACAGCATCAATCTGGGCAGATGTCTCGTGACAAATAGAGCACAAAATCCCCAGGCTTTTAAGGGATTCTGCTCCCATGAAGATAAGTGATGGGTTTTCCTAAGTAGGTTAGTAAGCAGCGCATTTGAATGTGGCACAGGCGTTCTCCCGCAAGGGCAGCAGTTGAGCAGGCAGGAAAGGTCAAGAGAAAGGTATCATGAAAAACAAACACTCAGCCTCTTCCACAAAGAACAACTTAACACTGAGCTAGCATGAAGAAAAAAAGCAGCTCACTGGGAGCCACCATACTATAGCCTTCAAGGTGTCCCAGAGGGTTCTCAGAGGACCCTGAACGGTATCAAGTTTCAGTGTGTTAAAACGCTCTTACTTATTACACAAGTATGCACTTCTAAAAACTGAGTACGAAAGAGGAGGACTTTATTTGTCTCCCCTGACTTGTTCTGAGTATTTCCTAGGGTTAATTGCTGGGGAGCTGTGTCGTGACTAAGTGAGAACAGTCATGGGTTGTTTTGTCCTGCTGGGAGAGCACTACACACCCACCCGAAGACTCAGCCCACCGCTTCATACTCAGGCAGCCCTGCCACCCTGTCTGTCCCAACACCACCCTCTGGGAAGCTGTTCAGGTGACTGTATGCTGCCCTTGACAATGGTGCCAGCACAGCAGTTCAGTGCTCTTTGTAACATTCTTACAGTAGCAACCGTAAGATGTGTTCTGAGGGAAAGCTGGTGAACGGTACCTCTACAACAAGCTACTGATCTCCACTTGGTGAATACATGAGGTCCCCACTCAGAAAATCCAACAGGGCTTTTCCCCATCCCAAGGGTCTAACTAGCTGTAGCCGAGTTTCTTGTTGCATTAACTCTACCTTGAGAGACACAAGCCAGCGTCTGTTCAGCCTACAGAAGGCACCAGTGGCAGACCAAGAAATGATTCCACCAACCTAGCTTGGTTGATAGACCACTTGTTAGTTACCGGAACGTGATTAAGGAGTTACCTTATTAGAGCATGGGCAAGATATGGACAGATACATCATGGAAGAAATGTTCCCCTCCAGAAATGGTGACAGCTTATATATTCTTGGGGAGGGATGGTCTCGTGTGATGTCTTGTGATTTCCGTGTCCTCCCCAAAAGAACATTAATGGGTCATTTTTGTGAGAATGTTCCGGGGATAATCGCAGTCGCTATTATTTCAAGATGGCACTAGCCATGTCATGCCAGAGGGACAGAGCCCCACAACAGACCCCAGCACCAGCTATAGCCCCCATCCTACCCCCTGCCACAATTGAGTTAAGAGGAGCAGGAAGCCTGCGGCTTCAAAAGAGCCACCTGTATTCCCAGTCCCGGCACTGCCACTGTCTAGACTGTGCCTCACAAGCCGCTTCATCTCTCTGTTAATGAAAAGGTTAAGACAAGCTGATGTCCTAATGTCCCCTTGAAATGAGACACTCTCTAGTCGATGAAGATTGATCAAGGTCTTCTGTCTCTTTCTTAACCTTTGAAGAGTTCCCTGGCTTCCAGGGACTTCAAGCTCTCTGCTATTTGTGTTCTTTAAAAGGTCACCCTTGACAGGCTCCTCACTGGACCTCTTGGAAGAAACATCTCTGAATTTTGGGGACGTGTGGCTTGGATTCACATCACTATGAGCATATCCAGAACCTTAGGGAACTGAGCAGTAAACATGGAAAATGTTCCACAGGGCCTCGTCCGCAGCAGCATTCCTCCCGGGCTCCCTGGTCGCATACCTGTAACTGGCAGCCTTCGTACTGGAAGTATCCGCTATGCTCCTAAACATGCAAGGTTGCTGTCTTGTTGAATAATGTCACATAAAGGCCTTCCTAAATGTCCCTTTGGATTCAAGACACTCTAAAGGCTTTATGAAGGTATCCTACATTGTATTAGTTTAGTGACCTCTGATATAGCAATTTTAGTCCCAAACAAAGCTATGGTCTTAATGAGTGTGTGGTTTACAATCTTATGCACTAACCGAGGCCTTTTCCAATGGAAAACCACAAGGAGGAACCTTTGTGTGCTGTGTCCAGGTCCTAAGTGGCATCAGGTTCATGCAACCTATGTGTCAAGTATACTTGGATATAACCTAGCACCTTAGGACACCAGAAAACAAATTACAACACCCTTTAATTTCAAGATGGAGAAAATCAGTAATTGATAAATTTCCCTAGTAATTATGGCTGGGACATGGTGAGCTGCTTAAAATTTGATGCCATTCCTATTCCCAGAAAGTTGATGCACTAAGGAATGCTTTCACATCCGATCCCCAAATGCCCCAAGACACACAAACATTGAATCATGACATCTCACAGCGGACCGCGTGCATAGGGATCACAGTGCAGCCCTGAGACAGAAGGATGGCAGTAGCGTGGTGTAACCACCTCGAAGAATAAAGACGGTGGGCAACTGGCAGTTGTTTCAGAAAGACAGTCATTCCTCAGGCGGGGCAGCTTCCAGCATGCTGTGTGCTTTATGATGCCTTCCCTATGAGAGCTGAAGGGCTCTGCTGACCTCAGCGTGGACTTTGTTGAATCTGCACACAGGGAAGCTATCTGGCTTCTGCTATTGATTGTCTTGGCTGACATTCCATTTTCGGGATCTCTAGGACATGGAATAGCAACTGGCAGGAATGAAGATGTATGTGCCCAACCAGCACCATGATGACGATGACAGTTTTCACCTTGGCTGTTGGTTGATCTCCCTTTGTTCCGGTGACTCCTGAATCTTTGTCATATCCATATTTTCTGTGTGCTAGGTCTTTATTCCTACTTCTTGTGGGCTTTGCCAAATGTCCTGTAGTCCCACTGAAGCAGAGTCCTCTCTTCTAACCTGGATCCTACCCAGTGCCAATCATCTTGGACTGACATCGTGACTAGACAACTCAGTCAGTTCCTCGTCTCTCCTGCTGTCACATCCAGTGAGTCACTAAACCTGTGATGTCTCCAGTGTCTCATCCAGCTGTTCCGCCTGGTCATCCCCTCTGCAGCTGCATTCGTCTAAATCACCTTCTTGCCTCTGATATAATCCTTCTACTGCTGAGTTCATCTCTATTCCAGGATGACCTTTCTGAAATGCAGGTCTTATTCACCTCTCCCCTGCTAGAAAATCCTCCCTGGTGGTCCATGTTGGATTAGCTCAACAATATTGATTTTGTCCATTGCTGACTCTCTGTGTCATCTCCTCCTCCCACATACTGCTTTAGCCTAGAAAGTGAATGCCTTCACTTGACACATCCCTTACAAACAAGTAGAAGAACTGATCCAGAGTTGCAATGCTGCAGTGATTTAATCTGAGAGGCTACAGGTGCTGTGTTTCAAAACCCAGGATAGAATTTTTATTTAATTATTTATTTTACATACCTACTGCAGCCTCCCCTCCTCTCACTGTCTCCCCATACCTTCCCTTTATCTACTCCTCCTCTGTATTCACTCAGAAAGGGGCAGGCTTTCCATGGGCATCAGCAAAGCATGGCATATCAAGCTGTCATAAGACTAAGCACCTCCCCTGTGCTCAGGATTGACAACGCAATCCAGCATGAGCAGTAGGTTCCCAAGAGCCAGCCAAGGCACCAGAGACAGCCCTTGTTCCCACTGCCAGGAGTCCCACAAATAGACCAAGCTACAAACGTGTCACATATATGCAGAGGGTCTGGGTCAGTTCCATGCAGGCTCACTGGTTATTGGTTCAGACTTTAAGGTCCCCAGAGCCAGGCTAGCCATTTCTGTGGGTTTTCCTGAGATGCCCCCCGACACCACTGGCTCCTACAGTCCCTCCTTCCCTCCTCAGTAGGACTCCCTGAGCTTGGCTCAGTGTTTGACCATGGGTCTCCGAGTCTACCCCCATTAGTCACTGGCTGAAGGCTCTCCGATGCCAACCTGGGTAGTCACCAACCCAATCTCAGGGGATGGCCAGTTCAGGCTATGTACCAGGATGGGATTCTTGAAGCTCTTCTCCTACTTATTGTCACTGGCTAGTGTTGCTTAGTCAGTCTTCAGCTCTGTGAGCTGGTCATTCTGCCCTGTCCTCCAGGAAGTTTCTGCTGAGGAAGAGTGGAAGAGACAGCTGGACTTGGAGGACCCAGGCTGTGGAGTATAGGAAGCTCTTATCACTGTGTGTACTCACCCAAACGCAAATGCTATCGCCTCTGATAACAGCAGTTAAGCAGTAGGGAGCTGCTCAGAGTTTCCTCATTAATGCTAACTTGGGTTGCTCTCACCCCGCCCCCCACTTTCTCTCTCTTACCACATATTTCCTGTTTCCCTATTCTATTCTCTGAAAGTCTCTCTGGAATCTTCCAGGTTTGGAATCATCCCACACAATTACATTAAGCAGCCCTTTGTTCATATATTGGCACTGGAATAAGGGGTTCTAGGAAAGAGGGGTATACATTACAAGGGACAAGATGGGCCACATCGAGCCCTTGGTATTGACATTTTACCTTCTCTGGGAAAGCACAGCCTGCACATAGGCTAGCCAAGTCCTCCAGCAGCCATCCTGAATCCAAGACAGTCACAACTGCCGGTTAGAAGTGGGGCTTAGGAAGGCAGGGGTCGCCTGTCAGTCTCTCTCCCAGCCGTGGTCAGATTTATTATTCACTTCTTTTTAAAAACTCCAGGTGGAGGAGGCCAGCCTCGGGGTCAGCCCTTGTGGCCGTACACATGGCCAGATCCGACAGCGTCCATTTGCTGACACCACACAGCTACTATTTTGTCTCATCAGAGTTTGAACTCGAGAATCAAAAGCCAAGCCATTAGTCATCTGAGAATATAAATGGAATTTCATGTTCCTATCACTGATTGGTCTTAATTTATGAAAAAAAATCAGGACTCTGTAAGGACAAACAACAAGAATCAAATATATGCCCTTGCCGGGGCTCGTAAAGTGGGCTGTAATTGGTCTGGGCTTCTGCTCCTTCAGGGCTCTGAGCGATCATAATATTTTAAGAAACTAAAAGCTTCTTTTCTAACCCTGTTTGGGCTTAATTGATGATCTCAAGGCCAAAGACAATGTATTTATGTTTCATTTTTTCCTTTTGCAGACCAAACAACAGTACAAGCTCAAGTGCTCACACATATATTAAATGCCAGATATAAAAATGCAACATGTGATCAGGCAAAAGCCAAGTTCCCTGACATACACATGCTCAGCAAAATGAGTGTAAATATGCATTTTCAAGGTCTGAATTATTAAAATTGTCCTTAAATCAATGCATCACAGAAATACAGTGTGTGTTCAGTGACTCTGTAAAATGTATTTTCAAAATATAAAATTAGTATCAGTGCTAGGCAGTACCATGTATACCAGAAAGACTATGCATGTAAAAGTAATTAACCTCCAGAAAAATAAAGCTCCTTACTACTACCAAATGGCTTCTCTTCCCTACTCAGGAAGAGTTACCCAGTTGCTGTTGAGTGTCTTTATACGTGAAGCATCAGCCAGCTAGAATAGTAGACAAAACAGTTCTGGTTGCTATTGCTAGGGCCTGTCCATGCAAGTGACTACAATAATGAAGACAACGTAAAAGAAGCAAACAGATAGTCTCAAGTCATGACATGTGCCTCAAAGAGATGAGGAATGGCTCAGATATCAGAAGCAACTTAAGCATCACCTAGCCCTTCCCTAAGATCTGAGAAACAGCCGGATCTCTAATGGTGATACAACTCTCCTAAATTCACACTGTGACCATCAGAACCCCTCCTTTAGTAGAAATGAATCAAAGCTATATTCCACTCAGATTCAGAATTTCAGCACCAACTCCTAGTCTTAATTTCCAAACTGCCTGGGCTAAGTAATTAAATTCGAAAGATCTCCACTTTATAATGGTTCTAAAAGTCCTCAATTTTATTATCTGGTTCATGGGTCTCCCTGATTCTCACTATGTCTCTAATGCCCATCCCCATGTGTAGGCAAAGGTTTCCCTGCTTTCTCGTCCAGGCCACAGTAAGTTTTCCATGAAGATCCATCCTGTCTGTGCTCATTTCTCTGGCCCCCAGGCTCACTCCCCACAATAGTTACTCAGACTTCCGTCTTTAACATCCCCTTTTTCCCCAAGGGTGTTCTTGTTCTCTGCTTTAGTAAGAACACTGAAACAGTTCATCATTAGTACCTTCTTGTTGCTGTGCTAAAACCCCACAACCGAGGTGGGGGTTCCTGTGGGCCTTGCCTTACAGAGGGCTAGAATCCACGGGTGAAGGCATGGCGGCAGGAGCAGCAAGCTAAGGGCGCACATCTTGAACCATAAGCACAAAGGAGAGAAAGCGAACTGGGAATAGTGCAGGGCTTTGAAACCTCAAAGCTTGTCAGCAGTGATGTAACTTCTCCAGTAGGCCCCGCCTCCTTAATCTGTGCCACTGAGTAGGGACCCAGTATTCAAATGCCCAAGGCTGTAGGGAACATCTCCTTTAAATCACTACACTGCTTTGGCTTTTCTCCTCTGAAGTATACCTCTTCCTGACGATGCAAAACATAATCCAACAAACCAGTGGCTTTCTTCTAAAGCAAAATTAACATCCTTTATTAAGGCATGCTTGACAAGGAATCACACATTGGGTGGGTATAGTTAGTGTGAACATATGCAAACACTTGTGATAACATTACCACAACCAAGGTCACATGCATATTCAACACCCTCCTAAATCACCTTGTGGTCTTTTAATTTTGATTTTTGAATTCTCTCTCTCTTATAGTGATATTTCATTTGTATTTTAATAAATAAAGTTTCCCTGAAGATCAGCGAGTAAAACAGCTGCACTTGTCAGCCATACAGACCAGGCAGTGGTGACACACACCTTCAATCCCAGTAGCCACACTAGTTAGCCATAGAAGCCAGGCAGTAGTTGTGCACGCCTTTAATCCCAGCCCTAGAGAGGATTATAAAATGGGGGAAACAGGCCTCAGGCTCAGCCTCATTCTGAGGATTTATGGAGGCAGGATCACCATTTCGGTTTGAAGTAGAAGTATCCAGTGGTTGGTACTTTGCTTCAAGTTGAACCCCAGTATCTGTCTCTGGGTTTTATTATTCATGCTACACTCTCATGTGCATGTACGTGTGCAAAGGTATGTGGCACATGTATGCATATGTGTGCATGGGGGTGGGGTGCATACGCCTCTGCAACCTGAAAGCAGAAGAGGGAGGAAGAGAGACCAGCAAGAGAAGTCAAGGAAGATGGGGGAGGGTGATGGGGCCGGGGAGGAATACAAAGTATATCGGCATATATGTATGGAAATGTCATACTTAAGCCCATTATTTTGCTAACTTAAATTTTTTATAAAGATAAATAGTTAAATGACAAATGATTTCCAGTATGACGTGTTAGTTAGGTGTCCACTTGTGTGCTTCTCACCATTTTCTTCTCTCCCTCCCCACAGGTCCTCCTTACTCCTCTTCTCTCTTGGCATGGTTCTCTATCCTCCATCTTCATCTCTTTGCTTAGCCTCCATTTTTCTCAGAGTGTTATTGATCCTTGGGTCATAATGGCTGCTTCTGCCTATAGCTTCCTACTCCATCCTCTCCCATGTTGTCCACTTCCTCTTTACACGTGGGAAATTCCCTCATTAGCCCATGGTATTCATCAATATTTATAGTGAAGCCCCTAATCTACGGCCTCCTGAATACTCAATAGCTTATAAACAAGCCTCAAATAGCTTTCATACGTGTCTAGTAGTTCATCTGTCTCTGTTTCGTGAGGACTGAAACAAAAACCATTGTTGATATGGTAGAATTGTGTTCATTTAGATTTTTTCTTTGTAACTTTTATGTGTCATAAATATTTATAATCAATATATTTGCTTTTAATATTTGTTCGGGAGATATTTCCATTTTCTACAGAAAAGAAATAACTCCTAGACACAGTGCAGTCAAAGACCTGTAAGTCTTATCACAGAGGGATTTGCACATCTATGCTGCTGCTTGGTTCACAAAAGCCAGCAAGGGGAACTGTCTAGCTGTCTATCAACAGACGAATGGATAGAGAAAGGATGGTACATATGCATGGTGAAGTTTTCATTCAGAAAAAAGAGAAATGAACCATGGCATTTGCAGGAAAATGAATGGAACTGGGAACTACTAAGCAAGTTACCTAACCCCGGAAAGACAAATACGGCATACTTTTCCTCTTGAGAATGCATTTTAGTGTTCTCACATGTACGTAGGTGTGGACTAGTATGGATATAAGTTGTGAAATAAGAAAAATGACAAAGAAAAGGGACTGTTAGTGAGGGGAGCAGGGACAATAGAACATAGGTAACATGGAAGCAGAGCAGGGCTACTGGGTGGAGGAAGAGAAGCAGCAGGAAGGACAGAGGTGAGGGGAGAAGGTGAGGGAAAGATCAAAGAAAGCACAGCATTTATGAAAATGCAATGATGAAACCCATATGGTACTTCATATGGTAACTTCTAAATATAATAAATATCGATGCCAGATTTATTACCTTCAAACCAAAGTGACCTCCATTCTCTTGTCCATGGGCTCAAATGTTAGCTGTCTTCGAAGCCTATTTGTCCTACATAATTCCATTCATGCGCGAAGTTCTGCAGCCTCCTTGAGAATTCCCTTAGGACAGAGCTATCCCCTCCTATCACCTCCTATCCCCTCCCTCCCTCCCTTTGCTCTGCCTGCACTGCCCACCCTTCACCCTTGGGGTATCAGTCAAGCTGGCCTGTGTTCTGCCAGAGCAAACAATTCAAATTCCCATTGGCACACAGCAGTGAAAGCCCTTCCTTCTCTCATGGTATGGCTAGGATCTGTGCTCCATGTCTGTCCACTCTAGGACCTACTAGACTGAGGAAGAAGCCAGATCTGAGCATTTTAGTTTAGGGGCAAGAGTGCCAAAGGATCTGGACAGAGAGGTAGTCATTTTACCTGCAAGTGATATACATCTGCTTATGATTGACCAAGATGGCACACACAGCCTCCCTCGCGACACAACAGGCAGGAAGTGGGGGCATGTCATGTTGCTTGGTAAACTGGAAACACTTGGCAACAAGAACTAATACATCCCAAACTATTCAGGTCTCTCAGCCACGGGACTTCATGCCACAAAAATTGAGCCCTGGTCCTAGCCCCCTTCCATTAGCTCAGAAACCACTGTTATTTCATCTCCTCAGTCTCTATTCCCCACCTAGACCCCCAAGAATGTATGAGATAGTTCAAAGGAACTCTTGCACACATCTATAGCAATGAGTGGACTGAGTCCAATGTGACGCTAATTTGGTGGCTGATTTACGAAGCTGGGGCATTCATAATGTCACCTACTCGAAGATACCTAGGATGTGCGTATGTGAGAGGTGGAGAGACAAGGTCTCCACGGGGCATCTTCAATGCCGTCAAGCTCTTCCAGGGCTCTCATACAGCAGGGCGCTGCTCTGTCCCTGACTTGGATCTCTTCCTACACCGACCAGCTCTGTGCCTCCCATGCACTGTGAACTCCTAGGCATATCCTTCAAGGGAACACCCCCCAGATGCTAATGGCCTTCTACCAGGCCCCACCTCTGCTACCTCCCAATAAATCCACAGGTGGGCAACCAAGCCTTCAACACCATTGGGGAAAATTTATCCGCACCATACCAGTACTAAACAAATCTTTTACCTTTCAAGCTCTCCTCTCTATACTTTCTGTGGCCACCACAGTCCACGCTGGAAGATGATTCTTCTGGTAAGGCCTGCATTGGGGCATGTTTTGCTTCCTTCTACTACACAGGGGACTATTTTGTATCTCTAGCAATTTCTAGCACATCCCATTGCTGAAGACTGCTTTGATCCCTCCTCACATAGAAAGGCTGCCTAAAAAGACTTACGCATCGTCTGAAAAAGGGAGTAATTACTTCAGTTCCTGAGCACAAAAGAAAAACAATTCAGGGGACCAGGCTGCTCATCCTACAGGCAAGAACATTTTAAACATCACATGTCATGCTGAAACTTAACCCAAGGGCCACTTTGGGTCATTGAGTCATCTTAGAAATTCAAAGGAAAAGGCAATCACTTCATGGGGTGCCAATCACTTCATGGGCTGCACACTATAACATAACCAACACCGAGAATGCTGGAGAGGGTTTGCAGTCACCCAGAATGAACAGACGGAATGTGGCAGAGGCATTGGCAGAGCCTCAGACACAAAAGCATGCAAACCTTTTTTTTTTTTAAAAAAAAAAAAAAAGGAATATTTGATGTCAACTTTAGAGGCATCATCCAATGGATGCCGATGCTGTGTAGCGCTTTCCCCACTTAAGAGGGGAAACACACTGGTGACAGTTGGGTGTTTGTGGGGGAAATGTAGGCCCCTTCTTTTGCTCTTCCTACCTAATTCCCACTTATCATCTGAGGCTCTCTTGTGTCAGACAGGAGGAGGGTGCTGGCATGGGCTGTGTGCTTCCTGGGCTGACAGCCTCACCAGGGAACCAACACCCAGACACACCTTCTCAACAGCTGCCGCCTTGGCTCGAGGGACGCTAAATAAGATACTGTCTTGAACCTGACTCAAAACAAATTTTTGCCTCCTTGTTTTTGTTATGTTTGGGGACACATTAGCAGTTTAGTTATTACTGAATTATTATAAAAATCTATTTTAGGAAAGATTCAAATTTAGAGAAATTGAGCCAGGCGGTGGTGGCACACGCCTTTAATCCCAGCACTTGGGAGGCAGAGGCAGGCGGATCTTTGTGAGTTTGAGACCAGCTCTGGTCTACAAGAGCTAGTTCCAGCGCAGGCTCCAAAGCCACAGAGAAACCCTGTCTTGAAAAACCAAAAAAAAAAAAAAAAAAGGAAAAAAAGAGAAATTGAACCCCCCCCCCTCCACATAACCCTTTTAGGATATTCTTTGCTGTCTGTTTTTTGTTTGGTCTTGGCAAGCGTACTCGAACTTTTGTTTATCTTTTAATTGTGGAAGTGAATCGTAAGCTCTACCAAAAGTGTACTGCATTGTGGCTGGTGACTCACTAAAGAGGAACCATCAAAGAATAGATTGAGGAACGCTAAAAAGGGCAAATCCACACTTTAAGTTCTTAATCTTTCTTAAAGTAAAGGTTTAAAAACAGCATCTTAAAGAGTTTTTTGCTTCATGAATCCATCTTTCCAGTTCTGGTCCTCTGGTTCTTTCCGTCTATCTTACGGTTTCCATTGCAGTGACGAAATGCTATGACACGAAACAATTTGGGGAGAAAGGGTTTATCTGGCTCACACTTTCATATCACAGTTCATCACTGAAGGAAGTCAGGGCAGGAACTCAAACAGGGCAGAAACCTACAGGCAGGAGTTTAAGCAGAGGCCATGGAGGGGAGCTGCTTACTGGCTTGTTCCTCCTGGCTTGCCCAGCCTGCTTTCTTATAGAACTCATGACCACCAGACCAGACAAGGCACCGCCCCAGTGGCTTGGGCCTTCCTCTGTTGTTTCATCTAATTGAAAGAATGTCTTACAGGCCTGCATACAGTCTGGTCTTGTGGAGGCATGTTCTTAATTAAGGTTCTCTTCTTTCAGATGACTTTAACTTGTATCAAGTTGACATAAAACTATCCAGCCCACCATCTCAATGCACAAGTCATAAACACCAGATACATTTATGTGCAATGTGGAGAGACATTTATAGGTTGCAAGTGAGTTTCTAGCCCATGAACCCCAGAAACACATGCAACACACACAATCCCATGAAGACCTGCCACACTGAGGTGCTGTCTAGAAGGCAAAGACTTATTTTAGAAATAGCCCATCTGGTCCCTTGCTGAGCTTTCAGTGCTGACAGACAGGGACAGGGAGACAGATGGTAGCACAGGTAGCAATCCAACACCATAATCTTCTTAATTAAATTAAAATTTTGCAGAAGCAATTAAAAAACTTAGTGTAATGGAATACAATTACCTTAGGAACTGCATGCATGTAATGTTCCCTGATGTTCATTTTTGTGTGCTTTTGTGGTACAGAGTTATTAACTGAGATCATGGAACACTTTCGGTACAACCATATACTTGATAATTCTAACAGAATGGGAATTATCTTTATTTGATTATGATACAGAGAAAAGGCAAGGATAATTAAAATATCCCAGGTTAGATAATCAGGTGGATTGAAAAATATGAGGAAACCCTAAGAATGGTGCTTAAAGAAGATCATTTTTATTTAAGGACAAGAAATTCAGAGTCTGGTGCTTTGGAGTCATTCGAGGACCAAAGCTCCATCAACTCCCCTTGCCTTCATCCTTCGTATGTGTCTCTGTCCTCAAAGATGGATACCTGGGTGGAGGTATGCTCCCAGCAGAGGATGACAGGCAGTGCTGTGGTGACACACTTTCCCTCTAGGTCAGTGCGTTTCACAAGTGCCAACCAGTGACTTCTGCTTGTACTTCACTAGCCACTCATGCCAGCAACGAAAACTGAGAACTTGATTCATTTCACTCAAAGGCATTCTTGCCTTCCAAAAACAAGTGAACAAAGCACAGGGTTTGGTTTCATAAGAAATACAAAGAGAAAGGATATTGGGGAGGCGACCAAAAGTCTGTTACAAAGTCAAAGAATCTGTGCCGGAGGGAGAAAGCAGGAAAACAGCCTGGTTCTTGCAGAATGAACAGTAGAAAGACCTGGGAAGACCTCAATCAAACAGGAGAGCAAGGGATCCTGAAGGGTCAGAAGATGCCTCAGAAAGAATAAAGGGATGAACACGCACACACACACACACACACACACACACACACACATCTTATGAGCAACAATAAAGACAATTCTTTAAAAAAAAGAAAAGGGTCTTTCATTAGTTACTTATGGTCATCTTGTCTTTGCAACATCTAAAAGAACCTGATTGTTGATGCTTAATCAATATTTACATCACTGTACAAAACTGCAAACCATAAAGTCTCTACTTATGCCAGTCAATCGGGAGACTGCAGCCCCTGCCTTCCTGAGACGGCAAACCTTACACCGCATGTGAAAGCAGCAGAAGGACCTATAACAGGAACCTGCCACCACATTTTGTCTGTACAGGGCAACTGTCAGAACTATAGAACTTTGTCTGGAAGGTAGAGTTCCCAAATCTTCTGCCCTCTCCTGACTGGCTAGCAGACTCCAACAGGTGGGCTCTGCCTTAAGAATGTACCTAAAGAGGCTGGCAGGGGTAAGAGCAGAGGAGGGGCGTAGAATAAGTTTTTTCTACCACAGAAGCAGTTATGTTCTTCCCTGGAGTTGCCTGATGCCCTCAGAAAAAGGGCAGATGCCCTAGAGAGAGAATTACAGAATATCCTAGTCAAATCCAGGCAATGAGAAAGGGAGGCCCGGAGGACCTAGAATGCTCAGCCTTCAAAATCACAAGACAGGGATGTATCTGTGGGGCTTCTTCAACACAAGGTACCCATTCATACTTTGAGGGGGACCCTGCAGGTGTCAGTGAAGGCAGTGCTCCATGAAGAGACAGATGAAAGCCCAGTGCAGACTGACTTTGTCAGCTTGGATCAGACTCGCGGGCTAATGCCAGGCGGTTCATTGTCCGCATGTTTCAAACACAGTACAATTTGAGAAAAGGTTTCCAGGCAACGACACTTCCTATTCCAGGTACACACTGAAGCTGAGGCTGTGACTACACAGAAACTCCTTTGCGAAGAACGTGTGGCCAGGAGGGTGGGTTCTAGACCTACAATCCAGTGTGGCCTCTGACTGAGATAGCATAGAGGTCAGCAGGCTGTAAAGGACATGTGACATCCCCTCTAAAGGTAGGTTCTGTTAACTCTAGGAGCGACAGATAACAGTCTAGGGGGAGTCTGGAGCAATTGTTCTGGGGAATTTGGGTGAAGTCTGTCTCCTTAGCAGAAGGTGGGTGATATGATCATTTCACTAGAGGCTGAAAAGGCATTTGACAAAAGTCAACACCCCTTTATGATAAAGGTCTTGGAGAGATTGGGGATACAAGGAGCATATCTAAATATGATAAAAGCGATATACAGCAAGCCAACAGCTAACATCAAATTAAATGGAGAGAAACTCAAAGCGATTCCACTAAAATCAGGAACGAGACAGGGCTGTCCACTCTCTCCATATCTCTTTAATATAGTGCTTGAAGTTCTAGCAATAGCTATAAGACAACATAAGGAGATCAAGGGGATTTGAATTGGAAAGGAAGAAGTCAAACTTTCGTTATTTGCAGACGATATGATAGTGTACCTAAGCAACCCCAAAACCTCTACCAAGGAACTTCTACAGCTGATAAATGCCTTCAGTGAAGTGGCAGGATACAAGATCAACTCAAAAAAATCAGTAGCCCTCCTATACACAAAGGATAAAGAAACAGAGAGGGAAATCAGAGAAACATCACCTTTCACGATAGCCACAAATAACATAAAGTATCTTGGGGTAACACTAACCAAGGAAGTAAAAGAACTATTCGACAAGAACTTTAAGTCTTTGAAGAAAGAAATTGAAGAGGCCCCTGTGTATTTAACATTTCTGGTTTCCCTGGTGGACCCAAGGTGGTCCCAACAATACTTTCTGTTGTTCGTTTGTTTTTATTCTGTCTTGCGTGGCCTATCCTGGCCCCAAACTCCTAGTCCTATCTTCATCTCTGACGTTCTGAGATTGCAGACATACGATCCTGCCCCTCATCTTCAGAGCAGGAAGCTGGTTGATCCCATTATATCTGCACACAGGAAGCAGAGAACCGTGGCAGGAAGTAGAACAAGACAGTAAACCCTCAAAGCCCACCAACAGCAACACATTTCCCCCAGTAAGGCTGCACCTCCTAGAGGGTCCTTAATCTCCCCAAACAGTGCCACCTACTGAGGACCACGTGTCTAAATACATGAGCTTGCAGGGAACATTTCTCATTCAAACCATCATAGATGGAGTTCAGCTGAGTCAAAATTAGCAACTCAAAAAGGGCTTTTTTAATGGAAATTCTTCTTACAAAGTTATAACGTATTGAATAGTTATGACTAAACATCAGCAATTGTCTTAGGGTTTCTATTGGTGTGAAGAGATACTATGACCTTGGCAGCTCTTATAAAGGAAAATATTTAAGTGTGGTGGTGGCCTACAGTTTTAGCCCATTATCATCATAACAGGGAGCATGGCGGCTGGGAGTATAGCAGTGCACAGGTAGACGTGGTGGAGAAGTAGCTGAGAATTCTACATCTTGATCTGAAGACAACAGGAAGTGGTCTGTCTCACTGGGCGTGGCTGGAGAATGTATGAGACCTCAAGAGCCTGTCTCCACAGTGACAGTCTTCCTCCAGCAAGGCCACACCTCCTAATAGTACCACTCTTTTGGAGGGTTGTTCTCTTTCAAACCACTGCAGTAACTATGGTTATCTACTGAAATTAATGAAACTATTTTTAAAGCTTGTAAGCAGGCAAGAGAAACAAATATAATTGTGATGGAAAAATTTGCTCATCAATCACATCTTCAACAAACCAGATGAATAAAAAGACATGCATGGAAGTATCAAATAATTAGACTCCTCAATTGACAAATCACTAAACTTGAAGCCTAGAAAGAATTAAAGAGCAAATTAAATTTTGTTAAAAAGCATATACCTCAAATACTAAGTACTAAGGGTTATCTCCTTAACATTTAACTTACTCTTTCTCATCACAGTAAAAGAATACTATAGATTGTTCTCCAGGATTCAAAACAAAGCAATCAAAATGAGCCCTGGCTTCTACAAAACTATTTTACACACCATGTGTGTAACTATTGGCTCAAAAAGGAAATCAAACCTGTCATAGCAAAGCACTGATCCTCTGGAGCTGGTGGCAGTGGCCCTCAGCCCCTCTGTCTCCATGGTGGGAGCACAGAAGCTTGGAGGCTGTGGAGAGCTGAACTGACCGAGAGGGTCCAATTGATGGGTCACCTACCACTCAGACCAGTTCCATCCACGTGTGCTCGTCCTCTTCTAGATAGTTAAATAGAAGGGGCCATAAAGTTGGGGAAGTGGTGGAGAGAGAGGGAATTCTGAACATAGATCACTGAGTGGCAATTCTAGAGTGGTGTCTTGCTTGCCTCGGAGGCATTGAGAGGAGGGAAAGGGATCGATTGCATTCAGGAAGGGTAATAATTCAGTCAAGGTCCATGACTAGGGTCCACTAATGAGTGAGTACATACCATACTCATCTTTTCGGGTTTGGGATATCTCACTAAGGACAGAGTTTTCTATTTC
>JAQHUG010000128.1:146098-158777 GCA_028555095.1 Dicrostonyx torquatus | reverse complement strand
ATCCATTTGCATGCAAAATTCAAGATGTCATTGTTTTTTACCGCTGAGTAGTATTCTAATGTGTATATATTCCACACTTTCTTGATCCATCACATAGATCTTTAACAAACATCTTCTCTTCAGCCACCCCTCTGTTTTGAGAGGATTCATTGTATTACACTTAGCGATTGGATAAACTCCAACCTCATTATCCTCTGTTATATGAGAGACATTTTTCTGGGGAGACACAGCACACACACACACCTGAGAAAGGAAGCTCATGACAGGTCAGAGCAACAGTCTTATCAAAGTCCATTCGATGAACCAAGGAGTTTCTATTGTGGCTACTAACAGTGTGGGTGAAGGGTTTTTCACAGTGATGAGTCGAAAGCCACTGCATCACCCAATCCCACTGGAACGATGGTGACAATTCACAGAGCGGCAATTCTTGGAACCCTCTGAACAGCTTACAGGCAGCTAGACAGGTCTGAGAGACCTTTCTCTCAGCAGATCAGCTGATCAGAGTCTCTTCTCTTAGCAGGTGTTTTCTGTACCCATAACCCTGGAGGGATGCACCTGACTCCTGCAAGTGTCATTCCCCCTTGGTATGTGTGTGTGTTTGCTGAGGCTCATGAGCCTGGCCCTTCGTGCCTGGAATGCTTTACTTGTTGCTATGCAACACCCTGTAGCCACTGTTCATCAGGTTGCCGTTTATCTACAAATCCTTATTTTTCACTCACACTAATATATACCAGTTCTTTTTGGGCTGCCCACTTCATCTGGGAGCTGAGGAAACTTCTCATGTAGACTGGCTCAGGCCTGAGCACAGCAACTCCTCGATAAATTATAAGAAATGTAGTTCACCTTTAAAAAAAAACTATTATTCTGAAAGTGAATAAAATCACTAATTTTTATCATGTGCCTACATTATACATTGTAGTTGGTCTTTGTTTAGGGACCACCAGTTCCCAATAATGACATGGAGACTTCTTATTAATTATAAAAGCTTGACCTCTATCTTAAGCTGGTTCCCAATTAACTCTTGTAACTTAAATTAATCTGTTTTTATTAACATATGTTCTGCCCCATAGTTTTTTTTCTTTTTTAACCTTTTCTCCATTCTGCATGTCTGACTTCCTTCCTCTGTGTCTCACTGGCATCTCCTATGCATCTAGATTCATAACCCTGAGTTCCTCTCTTTCCCCACAAGTCCAGCCTATCCCCTCCTGCCTAGCTATTGGCCAATTCAGTCCTTTACTAAGCCAATCAGAAGGTGTCTTAGAAAGACAAGGTAAAGCAGTGACACATCTTCACAAAGACTGCACAAATATATCACAATATATACTGCAGAAGTACTTCATACAGCCACCTTACTCAATCCCCATTAACAGTTCTCTGTTGTCAGCATCAATGGGCCACTTTTGACAGATGAAGCAATCAAGCTCTAGAGAGGTTAGTTCACTCAGAGGCACATATAGAGAACAAAAGAGTTGAGATTCCAATCTAGGTTATTTGGACTTCAAAGCCCATGTTAATAGGCACTTCATAAGACTGCTTCTTCCCTGTAGTTTGGTCCTTTTCTCTTCCCAATCAATTCCCCATCCCCTAAGAGCTATGGAAGCTTTTAGAATCTCGTTTATGTCTTATATGGTCCAATCCAAAGAACAGGAAATCAAGAATTTTTCCGTAGATCATGCTGTGCTATTTGACAGCATGTACAGTCTTCCATGTTTGTGATCTCTCAAACTGAGGCCAGCTAAAGGTGGTGGCATCCTGGAGACCCTCATCCCCTGCCTACTCCTGTCTGTGTGTGGATATGCATGATCATGCTGCTAGGTTGGAAGAGGACAGGCTCAACGAAGAGAGTCAAGCTGTTATGAGCCTGCCAAGAGATTCTTCCTCCCATAATTTGTTTGTTTGTTTTGTTTTCTCAAAGGACCTCAGAGGCCATCTGTCCAGGTACACTTTATGAGGCTGGGAAGAAAGATTACTACTATCTGTAAAATGTGAGTTCAGAAATGCAGCTGAGGGTTGTGATGATGTCTGTCCTGGGTCTAATCCACTAATCACCTCGCACAGGCTCTGTAACTCCAGAGCTCTTCCCACGACCTCCTGTGACACAGGACAGATTTGCTGCTAATGAGATGTGCTCTCCACTTGGCGGCTTCTTGACCCAAGTAACTTTGTTGGTCCTCCATGTTGTCTTTATTTGGGTAGAATTTCTTCAATCATTCTTGTAAACAGCTGCCTCATTTGGAAAACTCTCGAGAACACTCACTGCTCATAGATGCACCCAAGTCAATAGAATGCACAAAACGTGCAAGCAAAGTTGGTGTGACTTGCCTGTTTGTTTTGAAGGAACAAGAACAAATCATTCAGCATTTGTGTGGCCAACACCTAGGAGAACCATTTCCAGCACCACTGTCCTGTCTCCCAGTGCATCGTTATAGATGCCCTGGTGCTGACATCGGATGAAAGCATGATGGCAGGGTATGACCGCCGAGTCTGTCCTCCTACTAATTGGGGGTTGCACTGCGAGCCGCCCATCGCTGAAGGACAGAGTGAAGATTAATGAGGCTCTCTCAGAAATTGGCCTCTATATCTGAAATGACAGCCAAAGAGGAGAGAGGGAAAGCTGGCAGACCTTGCCACAAAGGAAAACCTTCTAAAATCAAGTCCTCCCTTAAGTCTAGGACCTGAACTAGATAAATACTAGATACTCTGGATGGAGAGCTGCACCAGAGTGATCTCCAAGCCCATGACTGTTTCCATTGCTCTGTTTGTGACTCCGCAATGCACCCCTCAAGCCCACTGTCACAACTTTTTCTCATTTCTTTACGTTTCTTCCTTATTAGATGGTCCCAAGATGATTTTGATTTTACAATTTTATTGTTATTTAGTATTAAATTGCTTGGATCAATAATTTAACACACCCTTGCAAATGTTTTAGCTGCTTCCATCCCTGCTGTCTCCATTGAACTGCCCTGTACATGTGACAATATAGATGACACCTGAGGACATTATACTAAGACGAAGAAGCCAGCACTAGACAGGTGTTGTTCGACTCCACTCGCATGAGGTATCCACAAAAGCCAAACTCACAGATGCTGAGGGCACAATGGGTTACCAGGAGAGGAGGGGACAGGGTCTATAAAATATCAGTAACGCAAAAGGTTCACAGCATTGTGCCTGTAATTAACAATATGGGTCCATATATTTAAAAACATGTTGAGGGTAGATTTCTTGTCGATCATTCTTACCACAATAATTTGCTTTAGAAAGTAACATTTCCCAGGCACATAATTATCATAGCCACATGCTCTCCCTTTCCTCCTGTAAAAGTTAACTATCTGGATTCCCACTTACAGTAGCCCTTCCCCCTGGGTCTTGGTCCCATCACTTCCAGCCATTGTCTTTTTTTATTTTTATTTTTTCAGACTATCAATTTCTCTGTTGCTTATCTGCCACCAGTGTGCAGGTATGCTACTACGGTATGCCTGTGGTCTGAGTGTGTCACCTGAAGGTTCGGGTGCTAGAACATTTGCACGGTGGTGTTGAGCCAGTGGGTCCTCTGAGAAGCAGAGCACAGTAGGATGTGGTTACATCACTTGGGGACTTCCTGCAGGACACAAATTAAGACCTGTAAAAGTAAATTGCTTAAAAGTATATATATATCTATCTCCGTTCTGTATAACCCAAGAAAACCCTCCCTTGGCCCACATTCTCCAAATGTGACGCTGGGCCCTGTACTTTTCACAGCAGACATTTGTGCAGGACCTCTGTTCACTCCCTCGGCACACATGAGTTTGGATTTTCCACACTGATGGAAGTACAATCTGGTTTGAGCTATAGTCGTGGTATATACTCTTTCCACATTCCCTGCTCTAGAACGCCAAAACTGAGCCTTGTGGCTTTGTGCCCATTGTAAGTCCCAGGTCTTCATTAATCCACTTTGTAGTGTTTAGTCCGTCATCTCTTGGTATTCTCTTCTATAATTTTTAAGTTGTGCTCAACATTGCAATGCAACTCACCCAGCTCTCATCCCCATGCCTGCCTTTTTGGTGTCATTGCTCTCTAGCATGACGATGTTTTCTGTTGTCACTTGCAATTTAAATCAGGTTCAGCTTTCAGGGAACTGATGGGCTGCACAAATATGTTTTTCAGGAAGAATATGTAGGCAGTACATTCTCTAAAATCTTAGATGCATGCCCAGCTATTGCCTTCACACACAAATCTGAATAAGCGTGAGGTCTGTGCCATCATTTCCTTTGTTCCTGGTGAGTTTTGTAGAATTTCAGCTCTCAGCAGAAGCGACCTCATCCTGCCTTTTGATTAGATTAGTCAAGGATGACACTCACTCCTCTGGGATCTTCTCAACACTCCACAAGTGACTCTGGGATGACAACAGTGTTGAGGCATTGCCATAAGCAGGCTTCTGATATTTCTGGTGTTCTGGGTGACCAAAAGTCCAAGAACAGCCTGGAGCGGGATCCTTTCAGAAGGCTTCTCTTCTTGTCTGACTTGCCTGGGTTTAAATCTAAATCCTATCACTTAGTGTTGCATTTGTGTGAAGCAGCTGAAAAACAAAACGGTTTATTTCTTGTCTTAGTTACTGTTCCACTTCTGTGAAGAGATGCCATGATCAAGGCAGCTTTTATACATATGTGTGTGTGTGTGTATATATACATATGTATAAAAGCTATATACATATATATAAAATATATACATATATATAAAAGTATGTATATATATATATAAAGTTTATTTAGGGTTCATAGTTTCAGGAGGTTAGAGTCCATAATTAATGTGGCAGGAGTATAGTAGCAACAGGCAAGCAGGCATGATGCTAGACAAAATGGTAGCTAAGAGCTTACACCTTGATCCACAAGCTTGCAGCAGAGAGCCAATTGGGGGTGGTCTGTGATTTTGAAACCTCAAAGTCCATTCCCAGTGGCACACCTCCTCCAACAAGGCCACACCTCCCACTCCTTCCCAAACAGTTCCGCTAAGTAGGGATCAAGCATCCAAACATATGAGCCTATGGGAGCTGTTCTCATTCAAACCAGCACACTTCTGTTTTATTCTGTTGTAGAGATTGATTATGTTTAGCATCCATAAGAGAAGAAAGAAATAATAATTCTTATGCTTCACAAATTTCAACCAGATGTATCTAATCAAAGCTCTCTTACTCTTATCTGGAGTACAATAGTTGTGTTATTTTATTTTTGTTTTTGAGACAGGTCTCACTTCATAGCATATGCTGGCCTCAAATCTACTGCCTCCTAAGTGTTGGGATTATAGGCATGAACCACCACACCCATTTTCAATCTTTATCTCTAAACTGATTTTGTAAATAAGGAGTTTTCTTCTTTTACATCTTATGTCCCAAATTTATTCTATTTTAGTTAATCAAGCATTAGTCTGTCCAATGCACCATTCACTGGCAAGGGCTTTGTTGGAGGCTCCCCTGTGTGTCTCACCTCTCTCCATTTTCAATGGTCTGTATTCCAGGAGGACCTCCTCAGTGTTAGCCCCTAGTCGGTGCTTTTCAGAACTCTTTAAAGAAAAAACAATGGGAGGTCTGGGGTTCTCCGCCCTTTGGACCAAGAAGGAAAGTGCAATGGAGAGGGAATCTACCAGCTTTCCAACTGGAATCCTTTGGATTATCTTCTGCAGCATTTCCCTGCTGTGTTTTGTTTACCTGACTCCCTCTGCTGTGAACTTGTTCTGTTCTGCCTGTAATGTGAGTCTTCATCTGACAGTGATGTGCTGTGGGACAATGGTTTGTACCCTGTCAATTGTATTTTAATAAAATGCTGATTGGCCAGTAGCCAGGCAGGAAGTACAGGCGGGACAACCAGACAGGAAGTAGAGGTGGGTCAATGAGAACAGGAGAATTCTGGGAAGAAGGAAGACCTAGTTTGCAGTTGTGACCCAGCCACAGAAGAAGCAAGATGTGACCGCCTTGCTGAATAAGGTACTGAGCCACGTGGCTAACATAGACAAGAATAATGGGCTAATATAAGTTGTAAGAGTTAATAAGAAGTCTGAGCTACTAGGCAAATCAGTTTATAACTAATGTAGACCTATGTGTGATTTCTTTGGGACTTAATGACTGTGGGAACCTCAGACAACAGTGATGTCAACAGTTCAGTAAGTCTCTTTCTAAAAGATCTGTATATCAACAATAACCACCAAAGAAATGTGTTCTATTTTTTTCTTCTAATTTTTATAGTGAATCTGATTTTTGTTTCCTTCCCTGCCCTTGTCTTTAGAGCACCACTTACCTCTTTTAGTCCTATAAGGATGTTTTTCAGTTATTTACTTGCCTATCCTTACCCAGGACTCTTCCTGGTAACAAATCAGAGGATACAGTATTAGCGGCACGCATCACAGCCTGTTTATTTTCCCTTCTAGAACCGGGAGACTTGTCTCTCAAATATGAAAATGAAAGAAGTAAGTACCACAGCTCTAAGCCTGAGTCTTCAGAGGAAGGTCGGCCTGGGTCCTTTACCAAAGCCAGTGAGTCTTAATCATCGTTCCCTAGTCACAAGGAGAAAATGAAGCCCCAAAGAAACTTGAACTAGCTTTGGATCAGTAAGCTTTAGTTCTATGCATCTCCACCCCTGAGAGTTGTCAACAGTACTTCTACTCTCTTCAGCAGCGAAAGGCCGCTGACACCCAGAGTGTGGATGGCGCACCCTGGTGTGTGTCTTGTTTGTTTTTTGTTTTCTTGAGTTCTGAATGTGTTGTAGCTGTAGTCTGGACCACCTGTTCACGCATGGCCTTCTATGAACTCCACGGTAGCCTCTAAGTTTCTGCGGAGTGGTCTTCTCTAAGAAGACTCCCTTGTTCAGACAGAACCATCTCTTCTGTATTTCTCCATGTGAACACCTCTACTTGGCTTGTTAGTTTAAACACCTGTCTTGGCTGCTAGACTGTCACGTGAAGTTCAGAGACAGGTTTCCGGCCAGGTGCCTCCTCAACACTAGACTGGTGCATTAAACTAAAGGGCTGTGGAATAGAGACACATTGTAGCTAATACAGAAACAGATTTTGCTCACACAGAAGCTATGGCCTGACACCTTGGTTTTAAAGATTTCACGGGAAAGACCCAGGTAGGATAAGGATAAGATAAGGAGTCCCCTTTAATAATGCTGCATTGGTAAACTGTCAGGTGTGTCACAGACAGTACAGCCAGAATTCCTTTATCCAGTCCCACCATCAAAAGAAACAGTAGGAATTCCCCATGGACAAGGAAATCAATCTATAGCCAATTCTTGGTCCTAATTCTTAGAGCAATTGCAACTTAAATCATGAGCAGCTTTTAAGAGAAGGTTGTGCCCAACATACACATTCCTAAAAACAGAACCAGCCATTCTGTGACTCAAATAATTCATATGTGTTCATAGGTGCTTGACAAGTATTTGGGAGAAATCCAGTCAGAGTCAGATTACAACGAATGTGCTTAAAACTATGATCCAAATAAGAAGGCTAGTATAAGTAAAAGCCAAGAAGCATAGAGAAGTGCCTTCATTAAATGACCATTTGAAACCTTTTAGCACTACCCCAAGAACAGTGTGAAACCAGAACCAAAAAATATGGTTACTCTTGTTGTCATCTACAATTAAAAATACTCCATCCTAAATGCCCTTGGCAGGAGTTCTTAGCTATCTAGTTAATGTTTCTCCTATTGTTTCATTTCTGCTGCTGTGGTAAAGCATCTTCAAGTAGAAAGGACTTTATTCCACTGTACAAGTCCAGGATAGAATCCACTGTAGCAGGGGAGTCAAGGCAGGAGCTAGCTAGTCCCATCAGATCCACAGTCAAGAACAAAGGAAAGCGAATGCATGCATTCAGGCATGCTTGCTGGCTGGCTTATGTTCAGCTCAATTCCTCCACTCCCAGAAAAGTCTGCTCTCCCTGCCTAGGGAATGAAGTCACCCACAATGGGCTGCATCTTCCCACATCAATTAACTTTTAAGACAATCCCTCTACAGACATGCCCAGAGGCCAATCCATTGTAGATAATCCCTCTTTCAGAACCTTTTCCCAGGTGAGTCTGGATTGCATCAATTTGGCAATTAAAACTAATCACCACAATTTCCAACCAAAAAAAGTGCAGATAGGTTATGGAAACTTTACGTAATGCTGGTCATCGGAATTTTCTTAACAGAAACTCGCAGTCTATCTCAAAAAGACAAGCTTTTACTTTGTGTGTGAGATCAAACTCATACACATCAAAAACCATTCTGTATGTTATTAAGCTATTAATTTTGAGAGCTTATGAATTTGTGGTACAAAGTTGGATAAAAGCTTTTCATTCGTCCATACAGGACAAATAGCGGAAAACACTTCTTGATCTTTACTTGTATATCTTATTTGACAGATACCTAAGTACCTCTCAGCCCTGTCAAGACGACACATAAAACTAACCATCACAGAACTTGTCAGCCCAGTTCAGGGAAACTCTGATAGTGCAAGCTCCATCCCCTTCTCTAACTGGCGATCCCAGTGCAGTGAGATACCTGGGAGGGGAAGAGCACTTGCTGAGCCTTTGCCCATCTTTATGGGGCCCAGAGTTCAGATCCCTGTACACACTTAACAAACCAGACTTCTCACAAATGCCTTATCTCTAACTCCAGTGCATCCAGCAATCTCTTTGTGTGCATGTTCACATGTATACCACACACACACACACACACATATACACACACACACACATGCATGCACAGACACACAAACACACCCATATACACAAATGAACAAATAAATAAAATGTTTTCAAAAAAGGTACCACTGACACCCATATGCATAAATGAATAAATAAATATAAATGTTTTCAAAAAAAAGCTACTCTTTCCATATCCCTCTGACAACTTTGTCTCTCAGGTTGATTAAAGCCCACAGTGAAGGGATGGCTTATACAGCTATCAAGCTCCCTCATGCTAGCTCCTTTTTATATTTTTTCAAATTTGTGCTGTCGTTCCCTCTTTCTGTCTTAAGACTTCAAGGGGGAAGGGGCCACCTAATTTTCTCTCCATCTATATAAAAACTTTATCTTTCCTCCATGGCCTACTTTAAATCCAGCTATGCTTTCTGAAACTACAGTGGGAATAAACACACATCTGGACACCGACATATGTTACATGAGGAGGAGCAGGCCGTGGGGGCTGCGTTCCCCGGCTCCTAGCTCCCGGCCACGTGCCTGCTTTTGGTCCCAGCTAACTTATAGCCGAAATAATTACACACAAACTGTATTCATTTAAACTCTGCCTGTCCCATTAGCTTTAGCCTCTTATTGGCTAACTCTTACATCTGGAATCAACCCATTTCTAATAGTCTGTGTGTCACCACAAGGTAATGGTCTTACCAGGAAAGATTCAGCATGTTTGACTCTGGCGATTTCATGGCGGCTCTCCCTGAACCTTCCCTATCCCAGAATTCTGTTCTGGCCTCCCTGCCTATCTAAAATTTTGCCCTATCAAAAGGCCAAGGCAGTTTCTTTATTAACCAATGAAAGCAACCCAAATACAGAAGGACCCTCCTACACCAGACGTGACAACCCAAGTGCAGTCGGAGATGTTGGTTTAAGGGTTGCAATTTTTTTGCATTAAAATAAAACTAATACCAAAACTATCTCTTTGGCTTCAGGCATTGAGTATATTCCTATTTCCCTTCAGAACATTTTAAAAAAGACCTTAGATGAGCTAAAGTGATACAATTAAAATGCATCTATTTAATATTCTTATCAAAAGTCTTAATCCGAACCTATCAGTCAAGCCTCCAGGCTTAACTTTTCATTTTCAGGAAATAAAAGGGGCTGAGGGAACAAGCTAAACGTTCCAGGAGGAAATAGCCAGATCCAAAATCTATAGGGTAATCAAGTTAGATTCTTCAAAGAGTGGAGAGAAGCATCTGAAAAATTAATGAGAAATAACAACCAAACGCAGTGCCTGATATTAGCCTGGGATCCAATTTTTTAAAAAAAGAGGCAGTAGGGAGAGAGAAATGGAGGAGTTGGGGAGGGGTGGATAAACAGTGACTACAGTAGCTCCAGGCTCCTTTATAAATTAGTTTTGAAACAACCGTGGAATGTTTGAGCCTAAACTATAGTTTAACAATATTACAAAATTACAGTTTACTGATTAAAGATAATAGTGTTCCATTAGCCTCCTTCTCAGGAGAAACACATGGAAGTATTCAGGGGAAGGTGTTACTGAGTTTGAAAATGACACTCAAAACTTACAAAACACAGCATGGAAAGACAAAGCAAAAGTGAGGATCTGTCGGCAATCAGTTGCCGGCTTCTCAGACAGGGCAAGGACGCTCACAATACAATCACTTTTAAGTTTCCATATGCTGAAATCTTTCATAATAAAAGACTCAGAAAATAGTTGAGGATCCTGTTTCTTTTGTCTGAATGCCCTGATCACCTGCACAATACATGAAAACAGAGGCTAGCCGAGTGTGGGCAGTGACAGTCCAATGTGGCACCCCCAGCTTCACACTCCCAGCTCCTACTGACTCCACAGCATGGTGCCTCGCCCCCTTCCCAGCTCTGATGGGATCCTGCCCCATGACCAGGAGCTGTTTCTACATCTGTCTAGCCCTCTTCTGAGCGGAGACATTCTCCTTCAGCTTTGATTTGCTCATGGTTTGCTTATGGTTGGAGGTATTCAATAAGTCACTGTGAGATGAGTCAGCGGTGTGTCTCCTTTCTTTAAATATCTTTAAATGCCAATTTGGAACAAGAACACTGGCTCATTATGACTTGGTGATACAATGTAGCTCATTTCTAAAACATTTAAAAATGAAATTTATGAGGAGCATCCTCTTTCACAACCAGCACAGCGTTCTGCTCAGACTGTCGCCATCGCCACACTGGCTTCTATGAGCACCTGGGGAGCAGAGAGAACAGAACACGGAGCCACTGGGAAACCGCAGCATGCCTGCATTCCCTCCCGGCTTTCTGAACTGAACTGTTATGCCCACAAACTGACCTCAGAGTAGTCTTCCAAGTAGCATCTCCGCGTGAATCATGCATTTCTCATCCTCTTAGTCAGTGAGGCCTGAAAATGTATTTCTCCTCATTTTCCCTGATGATTCTGGTGCCAACCACCTCAGTGATCCAGAGCCTCACTCAGCCACGACCATGCATCCACCAACACGGACACTACAGAGTTCGCCTCTGGCTTGATAGTGCTCATCTCTCCTCCATATCCCCATATTCCCTTCATGCCTTTAATCTAATATGTTGACATCATCTTTCTGTATGCTCTCCAGCTGTGGGACTTGGCCACATCCGGATGACTTTTCTCATGCCTCTGTTTTTTCCAGAACTGTAGAGCTCACTCCAGCCTTCTTGGCTCCTTAAAGCAAGGCATATCTCAATCACCATTTCTTCATGCCAAGGGAAGAAAGACATTTACGTAAAAGCCCATAAATAACCTTATCAAAACTACAATCCAATGAATCAGGCTGCAAGCAATCTAAGGTAGCAAGGTACTATTTTCTATTTAACTGGAGAGGACCCTCCCAGTTAAACACAGTGCCAATTTCATTTTTTTTTCATGACACAGGTAACAAGTAAAGGTGACCTCATTGTAAAATAATTTAAAGAAACTCAGGTGAGCTAAGGCTTCAATGTCGTATCTCCAGTCTCCTTCTCAGAAGGAAAGGATAGCAAATGTATTTCATATGCAGTTTACAGTATCCTCTATATACAGCAAGATAAACAGGCTGCGGGAGGGAGGCCACCGGGATAGGAAACCTCAGCCGCGTGGTGTGCCGTGGCAGCAACGTGGTGTGTCGTGGCAGCAACGTGGTGTGTCGTGGCAGCAGCCGTGGCCTCTGGAGATCATCTGATCACCAGAGTCTCAGCCTCAACCATGACTGCAACTGGAGGAGCAACCAACGGAGCAATAGCCATGCCTGCACCAGGAGGAACGACTATCTGGAGGAACTATTCCGGAGGCTCTGCCCTGCTTACACGGGAAGGAGCATTCAATGGAGTCCCCAACTATGCCAACTGGAGGGAAAGGGACACCCCTGAAACACAGACCCTACCTGTTCTGATTGGAGAAAGAGATGGGTAGACAGCAGGGTAAGAATATCCTCAGCAACAAAAGAGTGAATCTACAACAGCAAGACCTGAGCATCCTAACACAGAGGAAGCAGAAGAAAACAACCTTAAAAATAACTTTATGAAGACGGTTAAGGTCCTTATAGAGGAAATTTTAAAAATCCCATAAGGAAGTGAAGGAAAAGGCAAACAAAAAATTTGGAAGAAATCAACAAATCCCTTAAAGAAAACTAAGAAAGCTGGGCGGTAGTGGTGCGGGCCTTTAAACCCAGCACTTGGGAGATAGAGGCAGGTGAATCTCAGTGAGTTAGGAGCCAGACTGGTCTACAAAATCTAGTTCCAGGACAGAATCCAAAGCTAAAGAGAAACCCTTTCTCAAAAACAAAAAACAACAAAAAAAGAAAACAACAAGAAAAAGTAAGAAAGAAAGAATACTAGGAAAAAAAGAAAAACAAGAAAAAGGCAATCAGGCTGGAGAGATGGCTTAGTGGTTAAGAGCACTGACTGTTCTTCCAGAGGACCTGGGTTCAATTCCCAGCACCCACATAGCAGCTCACAACTGTCTGTAATCTTAGGATCCAACACTCAAGGCAAAACACCAATGTACATAAAATA
>JAQHUG010000128.1:130827-141288 GCA_028555095.1 Dicrostonyx torquatus | reverse complement strand
AAAAAAAAACATACTCAGTCCCAGAAAGATAAATATAATATGTACTCACTCATAGCAGATATTAAACATAAAGCGAAGGATAACCAGAGAACCTAGACAACAAACAGAACTCCAAGAGAGACATACATGAATCCACTTAGCAAGGAGAAAAAGAAAAGATCTCCTGAGTAAATTGGGAGCGAGGGGTCAGGGGAATGGTGGAAGGAGAGAAGGAAGGAAGGGGTAGGGGGGAAATGTATAGCCCTGTACAAACAAAAATAAATAAATAATTGCTTTTTACACTGTAGGATGTTTGTACCTTGGGGTACATTTGCCAATGACTTGAGACCATTGCAGATGTGATAACTTTAGATGATACTAGAACCTGGTGTGCAGAGGCCAGAGATGCTACTACGCATTCTAAGAGCGCAGGACACCACACGTTCACACCCAAACTAGGAGCTCTCTGCCCCAAATGCCAGGAGTCCCAAGATCGAGGAGCCCTGAATTCAACTGCATGTCATCAATGAATGACCAGTTTTTAAAAGTTAGAAAGGCAGTTTCTAGTGGCACAAGTGAATATATTTGTGTACATATGGAAACACACCATTTTGTCTGTGGCTGTTTTACACCAATGCATTGTAAGAGTTCATTACTTGTTAGACAATTCCCCATGTCAGAGGCCAGAGCTCAGCAGCTTTCTAAGTGCTTACCCTTACTGAGAAGCCTTCCTGGGGCCCTCTGTCCACTCCCTTAGGGGGCGATGTTGGAGAATTCTGGTCCTTTGCTGGTGTGAATGAGAAGCAAAGAACTTCTGGGCCTCTTCCCTTTTCCATGTGTGGTGTGGATAACACCTTGGGCCAGGCAAAGGAAGCTGGGAACTGAGGATGAGAGAAGAAAGGAGTCTGTGCTTTGAAGACAGCAGGGAGTCCTCTGTCCCTCCTTAAGCAGGAATGGCCTCTAGGTCACATCACTGCCTGTTACCCTGCCTGCCAAAGGCCACCTCATGCCATAAACATTTACAACAGAGTACTATGGCCCCGAACTCCACTTGCTGAGTTTCTAATTATGATATTCTCCCAGAGTGCTCTCTCTCCAGGGATAATCTGCCTGCCCCCTAGGCTTCCCCAAGGGCTACTGTGAGTTCTGGCACACCTCTGTGAACCCCATTCAAATATGGACACATCAACACTCTGCAAAACAACCCCCACACACACATATTCTTAGCATCCAGTAGTGTTACAGTCAAAGATACAGAGTGAAATAAACCTTAGCTTTCCCACAAATGGCTTCATGGTTTCAATTATCATGGAAAGTAGCTTGTTGACTAACCTGAGACAAAAAAGACACCCCTCCCCACATGTTCCGGGACCACAGCATATTGTCATCTGAGAGAGTAATTTATTTCCGCATAATTGACTCTATAAAGGACATCTTCGGTTTCTAATTCCCTAAATAACTTGGACCCACTGTTGCCAGCACTGACCCCATGAGAGGGAGGAGAGCCGTAATTAATTGACTCATTTATGATTAATGCATTCCTGCTTTCCTTTCCTGCCAGTCTCCGAAAAGAAAATTGCCTAGCCCTCTGACTCTGCTTCCAAGGAACTAATTCATTTAAAATAAATAAAGAAATCTGGTTGACAAGCAAGGAGTCAGTCATTCAGAGAAACTCCTCAAGGCCACCCGCTCCCGTGTGCCTGTCCGTCTCAGGAACTCATCTGAGGAAGAAGTGTGCGCAGCTCCCAGCTGTAGGCCCTTAGTACACACCAGGAAAGCACTGCTTTTAAGTCATGTCTTGTTTTGATTTTAGTTTCCCGGTTTGTTTAACCCTATAGGTACCTAAGGAGGTAGGTAAATAGACAGGAGTTGAAGTGGCGAAGCAAAGGAAAACTGAAAGATGACCCACAAGACCCGCTACTTCTTTACAGCTCTGAAGTTGTCCTGGGTCCAATCTGCTTTGATGTGAACTGCTCCAAGGGAGTGCTGGGCTCTGAACTCGGGTTCTCTTGATAGACCAGGAAATGCTTTGAATTTAACTGTTCCAGCCCCCACTCTGTTTCTAATGCAGAAAGACCACAATGGGACGCGACTTACCAATTCTTTTTTTCTGATCATTCGTGGTGATTTGTGAGTATCCTATTGTGCTTTTTGAAGTGATCTTGTTTGAATATAAGTTCATGGCAGGGAGTGACTTAATAACTGGGAACCCAAATAGTTCTTCCTACACCCAGTGTCATTCCATAAAACAGATAAAACTTTCTCGTTTCCCTTTTTGTCTCTTTATCAAGTCACTCTGTGTCCCCACTCCTCGTCTTACTGGAAAATGGAATCCATGTATGAAGAACTGTGCTGCCCACACCTCCCAGAGATGATCCAGGTCTGCCACTTACAAGTTATAGTATTGCGAAGCGATAACCTCTTGGTGCTTTTAACAGGGCAATTCCAACAAATCCCTTAACATTTGCAATTCTACTCCTCAAACCCCTTTCCATTCCTCTCCCAACCCTGTCCTTTTCTAGATCTCTGGTGGCTGTATTGAACTTCTTGCTCTTTTGACTTGTCATACATCCTGGACCACTCCAGCATGACCACAGGATCCCAGACACAGAACACACTGTCTTCTGTCCTTTATAATACTGACAAACTACTGCATATTGTACTTCATGTCTCAGTTCACAGCTACAAGAGTCAACGAGGAAAACGTCCATGGAGAGGTCACCTACAGTCTCCTTCAAGAAGTCCATGAAACCTGTCAGCGACACAAATTAAATTCACTATTCATTCATCATAAAATCTTTAATTCTGCTTTGTTAACACTGATTCAGTAATAAAAATTAAGCAGGTGTCTCTCAAGTCAAGGATAAAGGCAACCAGAGTGAGCCCTACCTCCAAGTCGTGAGTTCTGAGCTCTAAGAACCCACTCAAATGGGCTGCAAGTGTTCTTTAGAACTCACCTTAGAGCTGGGCAGTGGTGGCGCACACCTTTAATCCCAGCACTCGGGTGGCAGAGACAGGTAGATCTTTGTGAGTTTGAGGCCAGCCTGGTCTACAAGAGCTAGTTCCAGGACAGGCACCAAAAACTACAGAGAAACCCTGTCTCAAAAATCAAAAAAAAAAAAAAAAAAAAAAGAACTCACCTTAGAGAAATCTCCAGTATTCGTGGTTTCAAAGACCACGATCCTAGCAGATGCTCCAAATCACTGACAAAACCATTGCCATCTCTCCACAGCACAAAGTTGCAAATCCGGTCTTTTCCTAGGAGAACCATAAAGGGAGATTCACAAAATACAAATGTCCAATTTGTGGGAGAGTACGATTTAGTGTGGAGTGGCGCCAGGCATCCAGATTAGCTCAAAGCCTTTGCATGGCTCTCATGGTTACCAGGGTAGAGGCCTCCATGGCTCACAGGTATCATCAACGGTCAGGGATGTTTATCCGCTCTCCTTTGCCTCCCTGGGGGCCCTCCTCTCAAGTTCCTTTTTGACAGTCCTATGAAAGCCTCCCAAAACTACCTTCTCAATCAATCAGTCTGAGCTTTGGAACACAGCATTGACAGGGTTCTGGACAAAGGCGTATTTTGCGTAACTTTTGATCATTGAAAGGTTATTTAGCACACACAATTCGCTGAAATAAAGGATTTTGAGATTACCTTATCTGGCTTTCAGTTGCTATGGACATAGTTAGTCATGTGGTTTTATATGCCTCTGTTTAACTGTCTGTGAAGTTAATAGGTAGATGCAGTGCTGGTTCAACTCTGAACTCAATATACAGCTTCTAAAGAAAAGAGCAATTGTCGACTCAAAGATTGCAAAAATCCAATTAAGTATTACTTTCCCCTGCTGCTTAGATAGGCTTAGACCCTGGAAGTAATGTTAATGACACCACATGAACATCCAGGACAGGCACCATGCCCCTTTTACTGAAATCACACCCCAGACAGCAATTAAAAAGAAAGCACAAGAATTTTAATACAACTCCCTGGCTTTTGGCTGTCAAACAATAGTACCATGAAAGGCAAGCAGGGACTGATGAGGACCAGATAATAACTTTCTTATTAAAGAAATATGTACCATTATTCTGTTGTGTATGTGTGTGTTTTCCTCAAAGAAAAGGTATTCAAGGTCAGTAAAACAGATTACACGGAGGTTCTCCTCAAAGATGTATTATCTTGGATTCAGTGCCCTGGTCTCTGTGCCCCTCAATGTGTTCTCCAATGTAATTAAGATATATGTGCGTCTCTGGGCTCTGGGGGCTGCTGACAGACAGCTCCGCTGCCAACAAAGTGTGAGTTGCCAAAGGCAGATGCTCAATGTTAGACGGTGCCCCAGGCAATGCTGAGCTCTGCCGCGCTGCCACTACACCTGAGACTGGTGCAGACTACAAAGCAGGGTGTTCAATTAAACGGCTTCCAGACACACAAGAGCTGGCCGTTTGGTTTAGACTGCTGCCTCTTCTTTAAAAGATGGGGATGAAAGGGCTCTGTCAAGATGGGCAACTTCATCCGATTCCTACCCCGTGTGCCATGGAACCCTCCACAGGGAGCTTTGTGTTCCATGCACCGAGCTCCTCACGGTGTGAGCCAAATGAAACAAGGCATCTGTGATGGGCTGAAACCCAGTACCTGAGAATGTGTGTGCAGACAAAGCCTTTAGAGAAATGATTACATCGCCACAAGGCCGTCCATGTGAGTCTAACCAACCTCATGGGTGTTCTTAGAAGAGGAGGTGGCAGTGTGGATATCCAAGAGACTGAAAAGATGGATGGCATACGGAGAGAAGGCAGGATGAGGGGCACTCGGAAAGCAGCCACCAGCAAGCCAAGGAGAGAGGCCATCGGAGAAACCAAAGCTGTGGGTCCCTGGATCTTGAACTTGCAGCCTCCAGAACCGTGAGGAGCTACCGAGTCTGTGACATTGCTATGACATCCGTAGCAAACAACAGAGTGGCCTCAGTGTTACTGTGAGTGAATGTTGTACTCACATGTGAAACTACCCTCCAACTATTGGTCCTCTGCACTAGAATTCTGCATGAACAGATTCAGTCAACTGTGCATCGAAAATACCCACAAAAAAACAGGTGTCTCTAAGAAACATACACAGGGTTTTTTTTTTCCTTGCTATTATTCCGTGAGAGATTATAATCATTAATTACACAGCACCTATGTTTAGTGGGCACATGTCCTCTAAAGATGACTTAAGGTACATAAAAGTATGTGCGTATTTATATGCAGTGACTCCACTTCCTGTAAGAGACTTGTAGCTCTTGGTATCCTCAAGGGCTCCTGGAACCAATCATCTATAGTGATGTTGGGGTGACTTACATATGCAAAGTCAGGCTGAGCTCAGGAGATGCTTCCAAAGAGCAATGGATTTGAGGAGAGCTGCCCTTCCCTCAGTGACGCTCCTTGAGACACACCTGCTCACCATGTTTAAGAAATCTCAGCCAGCCTTGGAATGTGATCCCAGGAGTTTGCCAGATTCTGAAGGACTCAGGCTTAATCAAAAAAGTGACATGAGTCACACAGAACAGGGCAATGCTGCATTTGGTCAGATACAGGGTTAAGAAGGTGCCCATCATCCTCCCCTCACTAATGGTGAAAATGGGGTGCAGCTGAGAACTCTGTGGCGGTGAAGTGCAAACAGAGGCCCGCTGTTGTCCTGTACCCAGGAGCAGCTTTGTGGGTGTGGGTGACCGCACTGTAAAGCCAGCATTGTGGACTGACTGCCCTTGCCCAGAAGCATCACGGGGACACTGGGGATGAACCTGCCCAGATCCTTGCAACTCTCACTTAGGCAAACTGAAAGTTTCTCGGGAGACACTGGTCATAGGGAGCAGTACCTGGCTTGAATTTGCTAATATTTATCACCAAAAAAAAATTCACAACAGGCAAAAGTATCTTTTAGAGACCAACCTCTGCCTCACAGTCAGAGAGGGATGAGACAGGCAGGGGAGAAAATCTAACATTAGTTGGAAGCATTTGATCTCCCGGAATGACACTTTGTTAAATTTGCATAAGAACTCCCACATTGACTGTAAGAAGCAAAACCAAGGTTCCCAGCTAGACCAGCATCCCACCAGCCTCTGTTTCTTCAGGATGCTGTAAGGAAGAACTATAGGCTGAGAACAGTGGTGCAGGCCTGTGCTCCTAGTACTTGGGAAACTGAGGCAGGAGAATCTCAAGTCCTCAGTGTGCCTGCGCTGCACAAGGAGACCAAGGTCAGACAACCAAAAGCGGGGGCACAAGGAATATTCTTATAGATAACATAATTTATTGGTCATTAGTTCTGGAGGCTAAGAAGTGCAAAATGAGGACAATGGTGGATTCAGTATCTAGTAAGAATGCTTTCTGTGGGCTGGAGAGATGGCTCCATGGTTAAGAGCACTGGCTGAGCTTCCAGAGGTCAACTCCTAATACCCACATGGTGGCTCACAACCATCTATAAGTATAGTCCCACAGGATCCCATGCTCTCTTCTTGTGTGTAGACATACATGCAGACAAAATACCTATATACATAAAATAAATACATCTTTTAAAAATGCTTCCTGCTCTATCAGCATGCTTTCTTTGGGCTCCCTTGTGCCTCTCATAAGGAACTGCCAAGTGAGTTCTCAATTCAAACAACCAGGGCTCAACAGCTTCTATTGCCTAGATTTTCCTCTTGTATTAAAAAATATAAGTTGAGCTAGCTTTTTTCAATAATTTTTCTCTCCTTTTCCCTTTGACTCTAAATATAACTTTAAAGATGATTGCTCTTGGAACAGGGTAATGGCTCAGTGGGAAAGGCATTTGTTGCCAAGTCTGATAGCCTGGGCTTGATCCCCAAGACCTACCTGATGGAAAGAGATAATCAACCTCCACACATGTCATGGTACACATGGGATTGTGTGCGCACACACACACACATGTAAGTAAATAAAAGTCATTTAAATATATGTTAAAAATACCACTATTCTTGGTTTTGGTCTATGACCTTTTTTTCACTTCTAAATTTTGGTTTTCAGATTCTAAATTTCACAATACACCTATCCCTTAAATAAAAAGAAAACAAATCTTTGAATAAGCTAATAGGTCCGAAGTGAAGGGTCCTTATAACTTACATTAAAAGGCAGCTTGACTTGGGAGTTGGCTCAGTGGGGAAAGCACTTGCATGCAAGTTGAGGACCTGAGTTCAAGTCCCCAGAACACACATAACTGGATGGAACAGTATGAGACTATCTCAAAGCAAGTGGGAAGTGAGGAACAAAACCCAAGGTTGACCAAATACTCACTGTGGCACATGCATGAATGCATGCAAGCACTTATACACACACACACACACACACACACACACACAGAGAGAGAGAGAGAGAGAGAGAGAGAGAGAGAGAGAGAGAGAGAGAGAGATCTTCCAAGTGTCTGAAGCCACCTTGTACTACGCCTCTTCGCGCACACCCTGAACTATGTGTACTGGGTGCTGCAGATGGAAAGCTGAACTTGCTGTATCCAAGGGGTAGTGGTTCTTCACTGTCAGCAGGTAGGACACAGTGGGACCATGTGTCACTGAGGGCTGCCCCGGCAGGTGATATGGAGCTCTTCCGCTGTGTCCTCTCCCTGATTTTAAACTGCTGTAGCTGAGCAGTTCTGATCCTCTATACACTGCTTCCGCACAGCCAGAAGCAATGGCGTCAGCTGACCATAGACTTGAGCCCAAATAGAGCTTTCCTCTGTGGTTATTGCTGTTGTCTGAGACAGGTGCTCTCCATTCTGGAACTAGCAGAGAGCCACCTGCTTCTGCCTCCCAAGTGCTGGGATTGAAGACATGGATCACCAAGACTGGCTATCTTTTCTTTCAAGTTGATTACCTCAGATATTTTGTTATAAGAAATGGAAAGCTAACTAGCAGGGATGGGGGCACCTAAGTTCTTTGTAAAACTTTTGACAGGCTTATAAATTTTCATTCAAGTTCCATTTGTTTGCTTGTGGGAGCCACAGTGTGATGTCTGATCCCTGCGTACTTGGTGGCTGTACCATTACTAACACAAGGTCTTCTGGCAAAGAGAGAAATTAAGACTGTCATGTAACAGTGTTCAACATCACTTGATCTGACGTATTCTTTTCTCTCTTAGCAAGAATCCTGGCAAATACTTCTCAAAGTCACATGGCTTTTCTTAACAGATTTGTCTTCAGTTTCTAAAACTCTGCCCTTGGCCTCCCAACATCCCATCATTCCACTCCAGATGAGGCTGTATCAACAGCTGTAACATACCTTTTTGCTTTAAATTTACATATGTATAATTCTTAATTTCTTGAACTTTACTATGTAGTGCTGAGACATACAGAGGACTCCACTCCCCCTAAAGGCAAATGGCAAGGAATTAAGCACAGTTCACAATGTCAAAATGCTAATGTTCAGCCAGGATTGTGGCGAACACCTGCAATCCAGCATTAGGAAGCTCAGGAAGGAAGACCGTGAACGTGGCGTCTCCCTGCGCTGCGTAGCAAGTTCCAGGCTAACGTTCTAATTAATAATAGTTCTTTATTTTTAAATTTCTTGAAGAAATATTTCATATTATAGGTGTGTAGATGTTTTACCTGCACATGTTTATGTGCACTGGATGCGTGCCTAATGCCTGGGGAAGCCTGGAGGCGGCATCAGAATACCGGGAACTAGAATTGCGGGCAGTTGAGAGTTACCTTGTAGGCGTTGGGAGCCAAACCCAGGTCTTCTGCAAGAGCAGCTAGTGCTCTTAACTGCCAAGCCAGCTCTCCATCCCTGTGCTTTTAGCTCTGGAGGAGCCTCCATACTGAGGTCCATAGTGGTTGGACTACTTTGTGTGCCCACCAACAGGACAGCAGGGTTGCTTCCCAGCTGCATCCTTCGCTGCATGTATTGCTCTTGGTTTATTTTCAGGTACCTATTCTGACTAGAGTTAGATGGACTCTCAGTGCAGTTTTTATAGCTAGCGATGTTGAATATATTTTCATGTATTCATATTCCATTTTTATTTCTTTCTATGAATTTATTTTCCATTTGGAAATTCTACTGCCTTTATTATGTTGACATATGATTCTTCTGCTCCTAACTTCTTCAGGACTTTTTTCATGAAGTGATCATGAATTTTATTAGACTTTGTGTACATCTAATATGATGTCATGTGACTTTGTGTTTAAGTTTAATTATATGATGTTCTGTATTTATTAGTCTATATACATTGAACAACCTTTGAAGCTCTAAAATAAAACCAATTTGATGGTGGTGCATTTTTTAAAAATGTGTTGCTGATTTCAGTTTGCAGGCATTTTATCAATGATATTGCATTTCTATTCATCCAGGCTATAGGTTTTTCTGTTATATCGCTACTTAATTTGAATATCAAGGTAACAGTGGCTTCATGAAATGGGTTCCTCCCCATCTGTGACTGTTTAACTGACAGCTGTCAGACCCATTTCTGTGTCCAGTTGCCTTACAAGGTATCTTTCAACTGAGCCCAGCAATCTTTCCTTTTATCAACCAACCAGACTGTCACCTTAGCATCCTGGCTGCTTTGAACACTGCAAGGACACTTTCGGAAAGCCACACTTCAACTCTAAAGACCACTGCAGCCACAGCTGGTGTTGGGACACAAACCTCTGCACAGGAAGCCATGCTACAGTCCCAACTGTTCCAGTCAGTTCACCCACAACCCCGTGACGGCCCCACCAACAGCTGCTCTGGGCCTGGTAACGGCAGTCCTCAGCAAGGTTTGCTAGGAGGGAGAGCACACCTCTGTATCTCAGCAAAAGGTCCATGATTGACAGTATCTGGGTGGGGTTTGTAATTGATTTTCTGTGATGCTTGTGATTGGTGGAACTGGAAGCTATTAATATATAAGGCTGTGATTGGTGGGATCACAATCCAAACACTCATGTGCCAGTCCCTCTTGTAGTTATATAAGCAGGTTGTTTGCCAAATCCCTTAATCCAGGAAGTCTCAGCACCATCCACCCCCACTGATGCTGTATCATTAGGCCAAATAAAGTCTTTTCCTGGTGTAGAAGGTCCTTCTGTCTATGTGAAGCCTTAATTGGTTAATGAATAAAGAAACTGCCCTGGCCTGTTGATAGGGCAGAACTTAGGTAGACAGGGAAAATGGAACTGAATTCTGGGAGGAAGAAAGCAGAGTCAGGGAGACACTATGGATCCGGTGCCAGAGTAAGACATGCTACCAAAACTTAGCCGGTAAGCCACTGCCATGTGGCGATATACAGATTAATAGAGATGGGTTAAACTAAGATGTAAGAGTTAGCCAATAAGAAGTTAGAGCTAATAGGCCAAGCAGTGATTTAATCAATACAGCTTCTGTGTGGTTATTTTGGGGCTAAGCTAGCCGGGCGGCCAGAACAAACAAGTGGGCCCTCCTGCAACATTTTCCTGGATAGTGTATCAGTTTGAGCTCCCTATCACCGGTTCGGCTGCACAAAGAGCACACAGGAAGTCAGAGTTTCTAGCTTTAGCAATAG
>JAQHUG010000128.1:108384-130228 GCA_028555095.1 Dicrostonyx torquatus | reverse complement strand
TGAGCCCCTGACTCTGAAGGTGTGGAGCCCTGAGTCCCTGACTCTGAAGTGTGGAGCCCTGAGCCCCTGACTCTGAAGGTGCGGAGCCCTAAGTCTCTAACTCTGACGTGTAGAGCTCTCAGTCCCTGACTCTGAAGTGTGGAGCCCTGAGCCCCTGACTCTGAAGGTGCAGAGCCCTAAGTCTCTAACTCTGACATGTAGAGCTCTCAGTCCCTGACTCTGAAGTGTGGAGCCCTGAGCCCCTGACTGTGAAGGTGTGGTGCTCTAAGCCTGCATATTTAGAAACCCTGTTTGTAAGCCCCAGGAACTCAGGAGCTGCCCTTTATCTGTATGTGATTTCTGTGTGGACAGAACAAGAGAATCCCCAGCCAGCTATTTGTAACATAGCAACAGATTTCCTATTTATCTGAGATATAAAATATTTTTTCCTAAATATTTCCCAGTTAAGACAATTTGGGCAAATAACATTTTTAAAAAGACAAAATGCTGTTAGGATCAATCTAGATGAAGTAACTCCAGGCTCACAGAAGGGAATTGAAGTCAGAATTCAAACTGATGCAGAGGTGGGAAAGATTGAACTGTAAACCACAGCCTGAGGACCACGATCAGGAGAGCCAGGGACATTTAAATGAGTAGATCAAGTGAGTCTTGATTTAAGTATGTAAGACACAATCCAATCAAGGTGACCCAAGAGAGGCATGGTTTGAAGGTAACTAGACAAAGAAAATGACACTCAGTAATTGCTTTGGGCTCTGTGGAGAAAGAATGGGCAGATAAAATGCAGGTTTGCGGTGTCAGTGTTATCTCGGTAAGAAGTCTAGAAGCAGAATAATGTCTGCACACCCAGGGCTGTCAGTAAGGCATCTCCCCAGGTCCAGACCCAGTGTACAGATCCTCACCAGTCTGCATTATAGAACAGGATGCAGCAGCCATGTGCCAGGTGTAGAAGTGCATGCAAACAGGCATTTCCATGCTGGCCCAGAGACAGGCAGGGCTGCCATGGGAGTCCTCAGAAATCAAAGTTGGATACATTAGTCGTATCCCTTCCCAGAGCAGTAATGTCATACTATCTCGGAGGTATGACTGTCTCCAAATTAGTATAGAACTACCTAAACTCACGCAGGCAGAGAAAGCAGAGATGTATCTGAGGTGCATGTGTTTTCACCCCCAGTACTGAGAATCGAACCACTCAGCTCTGTCCACAGACCTATGGTTTAGTTGAGTGGTGCCTGTGTGTGAGGATGTGTGTGTGTGTGTGTGTGTGAGTGCGTGTGTGAGTGCGTGCATGTGTATGTGTGAGTGTGTGTGTGCATGTGTGTGTGAGAGAGAGTGAGTGCATGTATGAGTGCGTGTGTGTGTTGTGTGGCTGCTGCTGTTGTTTTGATTTGGGTTTTATAGGAGACTCTGTGCTGCATTTGAGGGAAATGAAATGTAAAAACAATGCTTTAAGTTTTGTTTTTGAACTCTGGGCTGGCCGTGGTGCTGCATGCATATATTAGGAAGCAGAGGCAGGACACTCAGGAATTCAAGGTCATCCTCAGCTAAGCAGAGTGAACAAGTTTCGGCCAGCCTGGGCTACATGATGCTCTGGATCAAGAAAAAAATCAAAAACCTGGGAGGAGGCAAACAAAGAAAACATTCTGTATCTTCAACATGACTGTTAAACTCCTGCGTTTCCCAACCTCTCAGTTTTGCTTTCTTGGGCTTAAAGGTCAGGGACAGCCCTGACTACATATTGACTCATTGTGGAAGGATGGAACACCTGAGCTGTCTCTCAGATACTGTGGAGGTCTCTCAAAGCAGGTTTGGGAGGATGGGATCCTCCATTTCTTTGGTCCAGATACACATCTCAAAGACAATGTCATCAGGTGTCATGGCGTCTTGTCAGGAGGACTGAACATCTTGAAACCCAAAATGTTTCCTAAGAGCTTGGACTCTGGAATCACAGGTCCCACCTGAATCCAACTGTTGGTGAAGGAATCTATCTTTGCCTCATTCCCTGAAGTGTGAAGTAGAGTTGAGAAGAAAGGCCCCAGGCGAAGGTAAGTAACTCTGAGGTCAGTGAGTCTCACTGGAAACTGTGATCAGGGGCACATCTCAGCCTCATGGAGCTTCAACTGACCCTCAGGCCACCTCTGCCCTACAACTGATAATTAGAAACCTGCTTTCTCTAGTCCATGTATGAAGACCAGCCAAGATGGAAACTGCAAGGGCCGTGCAAACGTCACTTCTTATGTTTACTGCAGTTTCTGTTTCATTCCATCAGGCCAAGAGCAGGGTTGTGCTGCCTGGCTTTTAGGAAAAGCAAAGAGGCCCAGGAGTTCCAATGACTTTTGTCACTGTCAAAACGAAAGAGTGACTCTGGCAAGATTTCAGCCCTATGGTGTGCACTGAGCCCAGGATCTTGGCCACGAACAGCCATCTGGGCTTGCCCCTGTGGTGACGGCTGAGCTCTGTGGCTTTTAAATAGAAACCCATGCCATTCCGCCCGGATGACCGGGCTGCAACTGTGGCGTGGGTGTACCTCCCAAATACTTGAAAGTTTTAAAATGCCATATATTTACAGTTCTGAATCAAATAGAAACTGCTCTACACATTCTCCCACCAGGTGCTAGCATCAAAAAAACACCATCTCTGTCACCACAGCAACATCCTGCTTCCCTCCGTGGTCTCACAAGATTCCCCTGCTGGTGGCCTACCACACATAGATCACCTGCCTCAGTCCTGATGCTCCCTGATGCTGCCATTAAGGCTCTCCCTCCAGCCTCCCCACGCCTTCTATTCTGGGCAGGCTCAGCGAGTCCACAGCCTGGGTGATGACAAACATAAGCCCATGGACTTGGATCTGTAAACAAACTCTGTTTCCTAAAACTAGCTGCAAAGGAAGACAGAATTACTGGAGCCTTGATAGCAAAAGGCCAGGCAGCCACCACAAAAGGTTCCCTGACAGGCAGCACAGGAGCCACCCTCCTGTATCCCAGGGTCAACTAGTATCAAGTTTAAACCAAAACTTGGAACCCCCATTGACCATACAAGTTAGCGAAGAAATGGATAGTAAGCAAGTGTTTGTAAATGTGAGCAACACCGCGCACGGCCTGTATGCATGTGACATAGTGTTCAGTCTGGGTTGGAGGCAAGCACAGGGATGCGGTACCTTCATTTGGAGAGGTGTTTACTTGTGCAAAGACCTGAAATAAGTGCGAAATGGGCTCAGGGAGCAGCGATAGAAGAGATCACTCCCAGGAAAGGCAGCTGTATGCTCAAAGGGAGCCCATCTTGCCAGGTTCAGAGGCAGCAGGGACAGCAGGCAGGCAGGCAGGGCTCTGTCCATTGTGGCAATGATTTGGGACATCATCCTAGATGCAGGAGGAAGTCTCTAGAAGGGTTCACATGAGTGGGGGTGTCTTTGAAAGAGCATCCACCAAAAACAGTAGAGAAAAAGAGTAGGATTAGAACATTATAGAGGCCAGAGGTGAAAGGTTAAGGTGATGGTCCAGTGTAGGAAAGGCCTGGACCAGGGTGGCGGGAATGGGATGGAGAGAAGCAGTGCATTCAAGAGAAATACAGAAAGAAGATTGCATGGGGCTTGGTGATTGGCAGGCTAAAGGAAACAATGCGACAAAGGCAGCTTGAGTTATTCTTTCCCTGTGCAAGACAATATTGTTATTTATTGAGAGCAGATACTTGGGCTAGCTTGAAGGAGCATATGGTAAATTCTGCTTGGGCCATTTTTATAACCCATCCACGTAGAGAAGCCAGATACGGAGTTGATAAACTAGGCTGTAGCTCACAATAAAACTCTGGGTTCTGTTGTTTCCTAGATGGCACAGATAACAGATTCCAGAGGATTCTGTGAGGTGGTATTAATTGAACAGTCAGCATTTGCTTTTAGCTCAATGTGAGAGATACAAAAGGCAAAGGGACTTAAAAACACTGATACATCATGCCACAATCCTAACCACCAGCCAACTCTGTCTAATCCAGGGCCTCTAACAGGAAACCCCTCCAGAAACGAAATGCCAACGATTCATTTGGAGAGCTGAATTGCGCAGTCCCCCTTTGTCATAGTCTCTTTTTCAATTACCTCGTGATCAACTCTGATCTAAAAGTATTAAATGGAAAATTCCAGAGATAAACAATTCATAAGCTGAATTGCAAGCGGTTCTCGGTGGTGAACTGAAATCTCATGCCGTTCCCCTGATTCTCATCCTGGATGTGAATAGCACTTGGTCCACTGCAAACACACTCTGCACACCACCTCCCCATCACAGCAGTGATCGTGGCTTCACTCGCTATCTCCATCTTCAGGATTTGTGCGCGAGTAGCCATGATTTACCTCACTGTGGCCACGAAGCACAAGAGTAGTGATGCCTGCGAGTCTAAGAGGTCAGAGAGAAGCTGTAAGAGGACTTCCTTTAAGTGAAGAGACAGAGGGTCATGGCTTCGTAAGAAAAGAAAGTGATGATATGATAAATTTATAAATAATACAGTAAAAAAAATCCACATCCGGAACTGTGTAGGAAAAAAAAATGATCTAATTTCCCTGTGGCACTTGGAGTTGCGAAAGCACACACGGTACGTGAGAGGTGTTAAGGAATGGCACGTGACTTGAGTACATCTTTGCATGCAAGTCCACAGCTCACAGGGTTGTAGGAAGCCACTGGGGTCTTGGAAAATATCTGCCATGGGAAATGGAGAGGTAGTATGGAACAGCTTCTACATATTGCAGCAATCATATAGAAAAGTCCCGTGGATGCTATTGGTAGTATTAGGACAACCATTGCGAGTAGCTGTTCACCAGCCTGTAGTTCAATTTACTTCTTTTCTGCTGCGATTGTTGTAGATGATCTCACTCAATCCTCAAAACAACTCTAGAAATTAGACATGATAGCCATCCCATTTTACACACAAAGAAACCAAGCCCCAGAAATGTGAAACACAAGGCCGGGTATGGGGGTACACACTTTTAATCCCAGCAGGACAGGGGGTCAGCCTGAGCTACATAGCAAGGTCTAGACCTGCCAGGACTACATAGGGAGTTCCTGTCTCAAAGGGGAAAGTAAGTGGAGCACTGTTCCAAGATCAATTGAGCAGGGAGTGCCGGGATGCAAACCCAAGCCTGCTTGGCTCCAAAGTCCCACTTCTAATCTCCAGGCGATGCATTTCTGGGAAGTTACCACAGCACATGAGCCTTCTCTAAGGTTTGAGAAATAGCTTCCAAGGCAAAACAACTAACTGTTCTGGCAAGAGTCCCATCATTCTGCCAATACCGTCAGCTCCTACGAAGAAATGGGGTTTAGAGAGATGCCATTCACAGAGAAAGGTCTACTTTACGACTAGAGGATAAAGCTGATAAAAAAAATCATATTTCTCCAGCACACCCTAGCATATGATCCTATGGTGCCCAGACCCAAAGACAAGCCCATATGGTCTAGCTTCCAAACTTACCCACATGGGAGCAATGTAGTACCACAGACAGTAGTCTCAGCTACCATACTGCAGGACTAGCCTTCTTTGGTATGTATCCTAGGCAGATGGCTTCATTTAAACTTTTGATTTTGTCATTTGGCCAATGGGTCAACAGTGCTGTCACTCTGTCCCAATAATGGCTGTCACGGGACATACATACCACGAGCAGGGTACAGCGGCAAAAGTGTTACAAGACAGTAATGGATTTCCCCTTGTGATGCCTTAGAAGGGCTGCATAAGCCCCATTTTACAGATCATTTACTCTTGAATAACTTGCCCAAGGTCACACAGCTTGCAATGGCAGAACTTAAACTCAAATCAAGACGTCTGAGAACAGCTCACCGCACCAAAGCTCACAGCTTCTGTTTGGAGTGAGGATGAAGAGGTGAACCATGCAAAGCCTACCAGCCCAGTAAGCGGTCAGTTAATGCCATGCCACTAGTTTTATTATAGGTACCATTATCTAAACACTGAAGAAGATGATGACATTTGACACCAGAGCTTAGCAGTACAACTCGGAAGAGTAGACTTCTGACCTTTTAAGGACTGTTGTGTGAAAAAAGAAACACTATTTACAAGACAGGATCTTACAACTCATCCTGAATGGATGAAGCCTTTTTAAGCATCCCATTGACACAAGCAGCTCTGGAAGTGAAAGGGAATTGAATGGCCCTGTAGACCAACTGCTGAGGGAATTCCCCACAAAAATCCCTCACACCATTTAGATGCCACCTCCAGGCTCATTGGTGCACTAACCCATGAGGTCCCTGACTTCCTAGCAGATGAACTTTAAAAGAATAGCTACATCCTTTTGTGAAAGAGAAGAAAAGAAAATGAATTAGAAAACCTCACATTGCAATGTAAGTTCTACTTTTAATGCTAGAAGCAGGCAGAAGAGGAAGCAGGACACAGAGACTGTGGGTGGGGCTCTGGATGCTCTTAGGCTCCTTCTCAAATCATAATCCCTGATTATCTCATGGAATTTACACACACACACACACACACACACACAAAATGGCTATAGAAAAGTACTGTCTTTATGAATGTAAGAGGCTCTAACAGATTGTCATAAACAAGGAGAATCATTTACCTTGACAATTTATTTCCATGGTTCTCAAGGCTGAAAGGTGTAAGACCAAGACATTGACCAACTCATGGTGAGGATTTGATTCTTGGTGTTCGTAGCCAGCCCCCTCCTCTCTTGTCCATACACAAGAGAAAAGACAAAGCACTATTTTCAGCTCTGTTTAAGGGCACTAGCCATTCCCTAATGACCCCTTCTCCCAGTACCATGATCCTGGGGATGGGGATCTCAGCGTATGAATTGTGAGGAACATAAACATTCAGACTACACTATCAAAGGTTCTATCTCGCTCACCATTATATCCCCACAACCCTAGATTCTTGATAAATACTGTTTTGATACAAGAGAAAAATGCCATCTCTATTAATAGCCTATCCAGAACCCCCCCCCGCCCATCTTTCACTGCCTCCACCCGGAAAGCCCACTCCTTTCTCGAGGTACCTTGTCATTGTGCCTCGTTTCTTGCATTCTCTAGTTGAAGAGTTGTTACTTTCCATTAGAAGAGAATTCCCAGGAGACAAGGACCCCAAGGTCTTATCTCTGACATACTGTGGCCAGCAGGCATCATGAATGAAGCAAAAAATGAGGCATTAGTACCACACCTCCATTCATTGTACCCGTCCTCCTAGAGGACAGAGACATATTCCATCAAATCATCTCTACCTTCCCAAATTATGCAATAGCGGTAGGAGCACATGGTGAGGGTCTGTCTGTCAAACCACGGTCTGTGGAGACGTTTGTAACTCTTGGGAATGGCGCTGATGTACTTACTCTTTTTATCATTGGAGGAAATCCTACATCTCAGTCAGAGAACACAGAGAAGAGGGCTCCTCACTCAACAGACTTCACAGATGCCCTGAACTTTGTCCTTGGCATTCCTGGACCCCAGTTAAGGATCACTTCTTCAGTGCAAGATCCAGTCTCTCAATCTTGCTCCATTTCTACTCCCTGTGAAGGTCTGAGAAGCAGAAAACATGTCAGTGTTCCTTTCCCCTTGCAGTCTGGGGTAGGGATGCAGTTTCCTCAAGGCTCGACATTCTATCGAGGCATCGTACATGGAAATAAAAGTGTATACATCAGATGCACACCAGCTGGGCTCCATCATTTCCTAGCTCTGTGACCTGTGCAAGTATCAACTCACAGAACCTCAGACGAACCTGTCAGAAAAAACAGAACTTTTTGCACAATGTCCTGGCTACAGGATGAAATAGTCATGATCTTACCCATAGCCAGAGGCCATGTACACACTCAGAGCAGGTTATCTGGCATCGCTATTCACCCATCCCCACCTCCCCCTTTTCCATAACTATACTTCCAGTCCCCAGGAGGTACCCACACTGAAGTTCCCCACATTTTCTAATGTCAGTTTCTTCTATCTCTGCTCAATGGCCAGGCTTCTTCCAGGGCCCAGCCAGCCTGCAGAGCCAGTAAGAAAAGGCTGGAACCACCCAGGCCTGAGTGGGCATGCAGATTTGCCAACGGGTGAGGTTGGCCAGGCTGTCCTCTATCTCCTAACTTCACATTAGCATGTTCAATACAGGCCTCTCTCTCAGGGCCACAGGGGGGATCGGGCAGACACGTCATTCTGTGCACCTGCTGGTAGCTGTCTTTCTCAGACATTGCTTCAGATGGAAATAAATTGCCAAGGAAGGTATCGAAGGGACAGCAAACACTGCAAGAGAAGAGAACAGAACAGAACAAGAGGCAACCTTTGTCACAGACAGCACTCTATTCTTTCCTAGTTCCTACCAAATACCTAGGTTTGAAACAATGAGATTTCCCAAGAAGCAGAGAAAAAATGTTCTGTCCCATAGTCACGAGATCCAGTTGCTGATGACCTTGATGCTGTCTCTAGTTTAGAAAGAAAGAGGGGTCTTGAATGATTTGAAGACCTCCCTGGGCTTGTGAACCCTTGTGGGCAATGTGACCTTTGTGGGCAAGGTGGCCTCCCTGGGTAAGATGGCCTGCTTGGGCAATGTGGCTTCCCTGAGCAGTCCTGAAACCCAAGTGGGGTTTTGTGGGATTTATAAAATTGTTTCCATAAAGAGAGGCGGGCCTCAGAACTGTGACTGTTCTCCAACACACAGCCATCACTCCTGCAGATCAGATGGTACATTCCAGGTATGAGTGTGGGCTTGGAATCAGCTAGTTCAGTCACTTGCCCCCAGGACAGACTTCAACAGATCACTTTTTCTTCCAGCCTCAATCTTCTCCACTTCTAACTGAGGAATCCTAAGGACTAGAAACTCAATAGATCAAGCACCTGACACACAGGAGGGGCCTGGTAAAATACAGGTATTATTATTATTATTATTATTATTATTATTTATTGTGGACCACAGAAGTTGAAAGTAGGGAACACTGTCTGAAGAGGTAGATGCTAAGAAAAACGAAGGTACAGGCCAAAGAAGAAATCAAAACAATGCCCTGGCTGTCAGGGAGATTTCAGCCCCTGGTGCAACACTGTGCGGTGTGTGGAAATGTGAAAATAATCAGCAGGCAATTTTATGTAATACAAAACCAACAACTCTGTTTCTTACAGAGCAGATAAGAGTTAATTTGCATGGGAGACCAAATACAGTCAGCACCCAACTGCCAAGCAACAGCCTCTCCTCAGTCTCAGGGCGGGACAGCCCAATACTCTGGCTCACCAAGAACCTTAGGGGGAAAAGATAATCTGTTCACCCATGAAAGCAACAATCAAAATGCCCAGAAAAGGGGACATTTCTTTATCAGGTTATTTAACTTTTCAATTTACCTTCCTTGATTTTTTTGACCCAAACAGCCCCTAACTCAACACAGAGTTCATTCATTGATCTTTATCTGAACCATTTATAAGTTCTGTTTTCCATAGAGATATAAATAGGAGGCTGAGACACCAGTGGCAAGGGAAGGCCTGGCTTGCTCTCCTGCTCCACCCAGTGCCCTAGGAGGCTCTTCTCCCTAATTAGACTAACAGTAACCAATTGTATTTCTGCCCGCTCTTTACAGCCTGGCTCACCAAACTCTCTTGTCTCCTCCCCAGACCTGAGGCCTCTGGAGACAACAAAAGGGAGATAGAGATGTGACATTGTGACACCAGTCTAGAGCCTCAGGAAAGGACATGGCTCTTGGGTGCTAACAGGGCCCTTATTCTATACAGAGAAGTCGGGGTCCTCACTGAACACTAGGCTCACAGAGGGCCCTAGCCTCATCTCTCATGTCTTCTGCTCCATCATTCAGAACAGCAACCAGAGTCCCAGGTCCAGGTCTTCTTGTAAATTTATGCTGTATCTGAAAATGTGGACAAAGCAGAGCTTGAGTCGTGTGTGACACCTGTGTGATGTGGCTTGGGCACCTCTGTTGTCTTCTCTGGGACTTAGTTCCCCCATTAGTAAAATGTGGCTAAGACTTTGAGGGGATCACAGGGAGAGGAAAGGAGATGACAAATGTCTGGTTTCCTATCCCTGCTACCTGAATGAGGATGACTTTCCACCATAGGCCCTCACTACTTTCCAGGCTAGATGTGGGTAGCAGCAAGGGAGAAAGGGAGGTACTCGGCTTCGAAACATTGTTCTCCCATATTAATATATCAATAACGGATTCACTTGTGTCGACAAGCTCTTATTACAAATGCTAATCTCCCCTTCAGTGTGCTTATCAATTCCCACCTAGTATGAATTACTTAAGTCAGATCAGTGCCTCAAGAGTCTGAGGTTTCAGTCCTGTGATTATGGCATAGAGCACAGTTATTCAACACCCTTTCTAGAAAGAAGCCGCTTCATAGAGGAACATTGAGCAGCCAGAGCCTGGCAACTAGTAGGCTGGAAGTCAGTCTTGAGCTTCAAAGGGCACAGAAGTGGAAAGGGAGGGTAAGGGGCCCAGGAAGTGAAGCAGAAGGCCCTTACATGCACTCATGTCCCACTCTGTCACTGTGCCTTTGGCTCTGGTGGCAGATGAAATGCCACTGAGACCCACCACTTGCTGTACTGGGCACGTTGGCTCTGGTTCAGCCAGTGGTCCCAGTCTCAGGACAGCCTCTTTCTGTCCCCATCCAGACCAGGCACCTTCCCTACATAACCCATATCTGTCCCCTGCTGAGATGACATAAAAAAAGGGATATAAAGAAAGAGGAAGGCTCTAGTGAAATGAACACATAGTAGGTCAGACTCTCATTCTCTCCCTCCTCGTCAGCCATCCTGCACCACCCAGCAGTATTTCCACAGCAAGGGATGGAGGACTCACTCATCATTGCTCTGTTTTCCTCTGTGTCCTGCATGGATGTGACTTTTCCTCCGTCTTCAGGCCATGGGATCTGAAAGAACAGATGTGTGGGCAGATTTCAACCCCACTGATACAACGAAGAGATAACAGCCAACGAGCTTTCTCTTCACACTTCCCGGTGACTAGCTACAATACAGCAAGTGGTGGGTCTCAGTGGCATTTCATCTGCCACCAGGCCTTAGGACCAAGTCTCTTGTACCTTCGTTCCAAGGCGATGTGTTACAGCTCAAACCCTTTTAGATTTTGCTGATTTCTCTGCTTGTTGAGACAGGATCCTACTATGTAGCCCAGGACTGCCCAGATTCACAATCCCCCTGCCTCCACTATGTAAATGCAGGGATTACAGAAATGAGCCATCGCAAGACTCAGATCTTACAATAAAACTTTAAGCCACTGTAATCAAAGAACCTCCTTGCTGCGGGCAAGGATGCAGGCAACAATGCTTGCAGCCCTGTCACTGCCAATGACTCCTCAGGACATTATCATCACCCCTGCATCCCTTCTGTGTCCCCACTATCAAATCCGGGATGACAATCTTTCAGCACATTAAACATGTGTATGTGTGTGAAGAATGAAGGAAAGGCAATGGGAGGGGTGCTCTGGGAGGAGAGAACCCCTGCACCATCTCAGTCATTCACTAAAACATCCTGTCATGTCCTGTCATGTGCTCTGGGTCTCTGTAGGACCTAAATAACCTTAGCAAGCCTCCCCCTAACTAACCCCCTCCCTGCATACTAATCAGTGCTCTTGTCTCCTGGGGACCAATTTCTCCACTCATAAAGGGCAAGCAAGTATCCCTTGGCCACGCTCAGCCATGGTATCAGGCAGCAGGAGTCAAACACTAAGATGCCACCCAAAGGCTCAGGACCCTCAAGTGGCAAGAATTTGGGCCCAAGTCCACAACAAGACACAAAACAGTACAAAGAGCACACTCTAGGCATGCACATAGGAAGAATTACTGCAGGAGCATCAGAGAGGGCCTTGGGAGCAGAGACCCAAGGCCGCAACACAGGACTCAATTGCAAGGGCTGTTTTGCCTGAGAGCCTTCACTCTTCTCCTCCCCTTGCATCTGTCTGCTCTCTGTTCCTGGTGCTGAGCAAGCCCATTCTTCAAAGCTTCTTCACCTAAATTCTAAAAAAAAAAAAAAAAGGCCTGTGATGATGATTCTCAAGGTGGAGTTTGTGAGTGTATCTTCCACTGCCATGGTTACAGGAGATGGCTGGTTCTGGCTTTGTATCCTCCATTACTAGGAGTTCTTGCTAAGATCACCCTCACAGGTTCCAGGAAGTTGCCACTGCACTAGGCTTACACATTGACCCCCAAATTCCCTCCAGTTCCAGTCATCTCTCCCCATACTCTCTCCCTCTCTCCCTCTGTCCTTCACCTGATCCTCCTGATCCCAACTCCATCTGCTGCCAGTCCACCTCAAAGTCCTTTCTATTTCCTCTTCCCAAGAAGATCCATGTGTTTCCCCTATAGCCCTCCTTGTTGTTACCTAGCCTCTCTGGGTCTGTGGATTGTAGTGTGATTATCTTTTACTTAACAGCTAATGTCCACTTATAAGTGAGTACATATCACATTTTTCTTTCTGGGTCTAGGTTGACTCGCTAAGAATGCTGTTTTCTAGTTCCATCCATTTGCCTGCAAATTTCATGATGTCACAAAACAAAACAAAACAAAACAACAACAACAACAACAAAACAGTCAGGTAATACTCCATTGGAGGGAATTAATGCCCAACACTGCCTGAATAACAAGGAAGAGGAAGTTAGATGATCCAGAGACCTAGAGAACCAAGCATGACTGGCAAAAAGACAAAAACATCAGTGAAATGATTCCTAGTGATACTGCCCTATGATCATCGTCAGAGAGGCCTCCTCCATCAGTTGATGGCATCAGATGCAGAGATCCACAGTCACGTATTAGGCAGAAGTCAAGGAAACTCACAGAAGGGGGACGAAGGATTGTAGGTGCCAAATGCCGGATGCTTTGTGTTGTGTGTGTCAGTCAAAGAAAGGAGGTCACTCCAAGATGAATTTCATCATCTCTGATAGAATGAACTTTGAACAGCCATTCAAAGGCATGTTTATTGATGGTTACACAAAGTTGTTTTGTGGGTAAACAAATTCCTCATACCAAAGTCCCTAATCTAACCCATATGTTTTTCTGAAGGAAAGTGTCACACTCTGCCACTTTACTCCTAAATGTGTCCTGTTTGCACAGCCAACCATTTTATTCCTTATTGTGCACTGTTTGAAGAACCCAATAACCCAAGAGTTCCAGGTGTGCCCAGATCATCTGGTGACTGACTTAATGAAAAGGTTATAAGGCTGCTTTAGAAAAACAACTCTATAAATCACAGGAAACAATCACTGGTTTCCACCATGATTTCTTCAAGGCCAAAATACTTCCAGAAAAACAACTGTTCATTCTGATGTTTATCTTAGAGACAGAGAAAAGCAAATATTCTGTTCTAATGCTACTCTAGATACAGTGACTCTGCTAGATTCCTGTAACACTAGAAGAACAACTAAGCAAGGCCCACAGGGGTCCACAGAGACCGAAGTGGCAGCCACAAATCCTGCATAGGTCTGTGCTAGGTCCTCTGCATAGGTTATGGCTGTGTAGCTTGGTGTTCTTGTAGGACTCCTAACAGTGGGAGTGGGGGCTGTCTCTGACTCTTTTGCCTGCACTTGGGACTCTTTTCCTCCTACTATATATCCTCATTCAGCCTTGATATACCATGTTTGACTGATATCCCTGGGAAGTCTGCTCTTTTTTGTTTTGTTTTTTTTTTTCGAGACAGGCTTTCTCTGTAGCTTTGGAACCTGTCCCAGAACTAGCTCTTGTAGACCAGGTTATCCTCAAACTCACAGATCTATGCATGTCTCTGCCTCCCAAGTGCTGGGATTAAAGGCATTCACCACACCTGCCTGGCCTTTTTTTAAAAAAGGGAAATGGAGGAAAAGTGATGAAGGGGGTGGGAGAGGTATTTGGAGGCATGGAGGGAGGGGAAAGTACAGTTGGTATATAATGTATAAGAGAAGAATAAATAAGAAGAAAAAATAAAATAAAGAAGAAAAGGTATGTAATTCTCAAACACCATTTTTATTAAATTTCAATCACAATTTAAAACATAACACACTTATTCACAATAGACAAAAGGTTGGGAGCATTTCAAATACAATAGATGAATGAATGAGCACAATGTCATATTTATACACAATGGGATCATCCCCAAGCATGAAAAGGAATGTAATTCAGACATCTGATTGAATCTTGAGAACATTATGTTAAGTGAAATAAACCAGACACAAAAGATGAGTATGGTGTGATTCTGTGCAGCTGAGCCCCCCAGAAAAGGCAAACTCGGGGGCAGAGGTGGAAACCTCCAGGGAGGGAGAGTGCAGAAGTGATGTTTAACAATACGGCTTCAGCTCATGACAATGGAAAAGTTCTGGAACCAGATGGACAATGGCAACATGATGATGTTATTCTACCTAATGGTGCTGAATGCACATTTAAATGAAAATGCTAAACACCGTGTTGTATATGTTTTATCACTAAAAACAATAATATGCCTGCCAGCATTTCCAGGGCTTTATGGGGAGGGATGAAAAAGAGAAGCAAGAGCCTGACATAAAACCTCCAGGAACAGGGACACCCCCAAAGACTAGGAACACAACTTTCCTCTCTAAGAGAAGTTGGGTAGCATTTCATTTTTGCCCAGAAGTCACTTCTGTTCTCTGCCCTCATTTGTAGCCTGTCTATTCCCAAGGGAGTCTGCATTTAAATTCAGTTCCCCCTTTCTTTATTTCCTTTCTTTCTCTTTCCTCTTTCCTCTTTCCTCTTTCTTCTTCCTCTTTCTCCTTTCTCTCTCTCTCTCTCTCTCTCTCTCTCTCTCTCTCTATCCCCCCTTCTCTCTCTCTCTCTCCCTCTTTTTCTTTCTTGGTTTTTTCGAGACAGAGTTTCATTGTGTAATAGCCTTAACTGTCCTGGAACTAGCTCTTGTAGACCAGGCTGGCCTCAAACTCACAGTGATCTGTCTGTCTCTCCCTCCTGAGTGCTGGAATTAACCACATGCACCACCTTGGCCTAACAGTTCCTTCTTGCCTGACTTGTACCCACAATACCTCCAGTACAAGACAGAAACCAAATCAACTATCATCCTAAGGCCAAGGTTAAACTCAAGACTGTTTCTAAGTCAGTCCTGACTACTGACACAATGGCCAGAAACTTAGCATTAAACTTGATCATAGGGGAGTTTTATTTAAATTTCAGATTTCATAGCTTTTCAAATGAACCTGATGCTCCCACACTCATTGGCAATTGGGCAGACTTTCCCTCTGACTCTCAAAAATGAGGATCATTACAGATGTGACTGCTGAATCAATTGTCCCTTTGTTGCTTTGAAATAGTCTCACACCATTTATAGCCAGGTCTTAACAGCCACAGCAGGGAAATGAGGACATCATCCAATTAATTTTTTATCTTGGTTATCTAGGCAGCTGCCTGAATTCTAATCTTCCCTTTGTCCAGAGAGATACACTGTGATTGGAGAAGTCAGACACGACTCTGGTAAAATTGTCTCATCCCCTTCAGTGAGTGCCCTGAACCATCTCCAAATCTGACCATTGTACTTGCTCCTCAAACTGTGTACTCTTCAGGCCCACAAGACAGTGTCACCCAAGAAGTCACCTTGTGAGGCAACCACAATGACTGAGACATAGCCCAAACCCACTGAGTCAGCATCCCAGCGGTACCCCTTCCCTGGAGAAGTGTGCATGTCTCTCCTGAGGCTGCTGTAATGGGTTTCTACAAATTTAGTGGACATTTTAGATGCCTGAAATCTGTCTCCCTGGGTCAAAACAAACATTATGGCTGAGTCATGAGCCTGGCAGTCTCAGAGGGAGACGGTGACGCTACTCTCTTCCAGGGCTGCTGGGCAGTATTCTTCCAAAATTCATGGCTCTGGACAGATTCTGCTTTCAGCTACACATTACCTTCTCCTTGCTCCATTGATCTCTCCCACACTCTCTCCTCCCTTCCTTCCCCACTCTCCTTTTCCTCCCACCTCACTCTCCACCTCTCCACCCCCACCCCAGCTGTCCCATGCTTTTTCATTTGGCCACCAACTAGTATTGGCAGAGACTGCTTGTTCATTTTTGCCAGTCGCCCAGACCCAAAATAATCACACAGAAACTATATTACTTGCAGTACTGTTTGGGCAATAGCTTAAGTGTATTTTTAACTAACTCTTATATTTTAAATTAATCCATTTTTATTATTTTATATTTTACTATGAGACTTGTGGTTTACCACCAGTGCATGGGCATCTTTCTCCTTAGGTGGCTACATGGCACCTCCCTGACTCAGCCTTCTTTCCTCCTCTACCTGCTTGGAATTCTGCGCTACAATAGGCCCAACGCAGGTTCTTTATTAATCAGTGGTATTCACAGCATACAGAGGGGAATCCCACATCAAACTAGCTCCCAAATCATGACACAGAGACTTATTATTAGTTTGAATGCTCAGCCTACTTAGGCACGTTTCTAGCTAGCATTTTTACTTAAATTAACCTGTTTCTCTTCACCTACATTTTGCCTCATGGCTTTTTCACTTTTTTCCCTCTGCATATCTTACTTTCCTGCTGTCTCTATATCTGGCTGCCTGGCAATCACTAGCTTCTGGCCCTTGTGTCTCCCTCATTCTCTCCTCCTTTTCCTCTCGTTATTCTCATTCTTTCTCTTCTCTTTTTTTCTTTCTCCCACTATTTATTCTCTCTTTCTGCCAACCCTGCCTATTCTTTCTCTGCCTAGCTATTGGCTGTTCAGCTCTTTATTTGACCAATCAGGTGCCTTAGATAGGCAAGGTAAAACAGATGCAACATCTCTTTACATAATTAAACACACATCCATACATTGCCAAATAAGTTAAACAAATGTAGCATAAACAAAAGTAAAACCTCTTTACCTAGTTAAGATAATATTCTACTACATCGCCCCCCCCAAACACTTTAGTGACCTCATTTAGGGTCTACCCTAAAATAACCTCCTCACAAAGGCCTTTATTTAAATGATGTCAGCAAAGACCCTTGAGACAGTAGCTTTCCAGGCTCCAGGGGCTAGGGTGGCATCTTCCAGGCAGCCTTGCTCTGGCCTAGCATAGCCAGGTCTCTTAAAGGAAACAAAACTTGTTTTCACACACTGACCAGGACGTGCCCAGTCTACATAATGTCCTACATGGTCTCTGAACAGGAATGAATGAATTGGACAAAATGAAACTGCAAAGACGTCTGACAATTGTGACTGCTCTGTGAGTTTGTCCATCAACACTGGCTCAGAAGCAATCCCTTTCCCTGAAAGTGCCTGTCAAGGTTCCCAGTTCTATGTCCTACCGCACACCTGCAAGGCTGTCATTGAGGGTGTGTCCAGAGCCAACCCTTTAAAAGGTAACTCCACTGAGTCAACACGTCACCCATGAGGCAGAAGTACCACGGAGGCCAGTCGTTCTCCCCACTCGCCTTACACCGCCATCATTCATAGAGGTTTTTGAAAAGTAGTCAGGCACAGACCCACACAGACCAATTCAGTCTGATCCTCTGCTGGTGTTAGCTGCCTGTGCCCAGCCAAATGCTTACAGAGGGCTTAACAGAGCCAGGACATCCACCCACTCCACTCAGCCTGTCCTCACTGTAGCCTGGTTGCAGTGCGCCGAAGAGCCCAAGATGAACTGAACCTGCAAAGTGCTGGGTAATTATAAAAGTTGTGGGAAAACTGTCTCAAAGGAGTTCCCATCCCCACCTGGGAGCGCCCACGCCCAAATCACAGCCTCTCAGCCATGAGCATCTACCACAGAGAACAAAGTCCCGCTCCAGCTACCACGTCACCTGCCACAAATCACATCCTGCCTCCTGAAGGGGCACTTACCTTTCTCCTCTACCTGCAGTGCTGTTAGTACCCACGGCACGCTTTCTTCAAGACCTATAACTTCAAAGTAATAAAGTGGAAAGGGGAAAAAATCTAATGTATTTAATAGATTGAAAGACTCGCTATTTCCGTGCCTTTAAATATTGAAAGGTTTGGGCATCTCCCTCTGTGGCCCTTTCCCACGGTGATTAAGTTTTCGCTCAGAAGCCTGGAGGTGAAGTGGAAACAAATCAGCAGCTCTGCAGGAAAACGGCAGAAGGAGGGCAGCCCCTTCACACACACTGAAGGAGACGGGGGCTCTTGCTCACTCAGGGAAGTCATGTTTCATGGAAATTGCGTAGTCTATAATTCGTCTTGTGCATTATCAGATTCTGAAACTATGCAAGCTATTCTTCAGCTCTGCAAATCATAGCTAATATGATAGCAATACAAAAGAACCCTTGTCTATGGACAAATTCCGTCCCGTCCATTGAAAACTCAAATTACTCCCCTTCCCACTTAGAAGAAACAGAGGTTTGCCTTCATTTGCACATTGCCAGCAGCTTTACTCCATACAAATTTGTGCTTTCTAGTTTTTCTTCTAAACCAGTTGTAACATCGTAATAAAATATGAAACGTATGTTCACTCCTACAATGGTTCAATGAGCCATGACTTTATGCTCCCTTGGAAATTATCTTAATTTAACACCAAAGATGTCAAGGTCCATGGTGACTGCACTAATCCCTTCAGCAGTCAGGAGCAAAGGCCAAGACAGAGTTTTCCAAAGCTCCCCAGGTGCCTTCGCCTGAGTGTTCCTGGCTCCTACCTCTCCCAAGGAACAACTCAGTCCCCAAGCCCCTAAGCTGCACTGTGTCCATAAAGCTGGATTCAAGTGTAGAATGTGTTGAAGGAGACAAATGCACAGTCCCTGGAGCCCTGACTGAGAAGAGATCTGACTCCTCAAATCAGGCTCTTCCACCAGGGCCCGTGGAGCAATATCTGAGTGTCCACCATGACCTGTGGGTTTGGAAGAGATCTGACTCCTCAAATCAGGCTCTTCCACCAGGGCCTGTGGAGCAATATCTGAGTGTCCACCATGACCTGTGGGTTTAGAAAGGGCTGGCAGCAACATCTGCCAGCCACACTCTTCTCAGGACCCCCAAAGACAGTGACAGCAAGAAGAGCAAGAGCAAGGGGCCCCCAAGTGAAGAGACAATGAAAACGGAGGAATTACAGAATCAACCTAAGAATCGAGCAATCACATAAACTACAGTTGAAACTCGGTTCTAACAATCTTCTAATCACCAAAACTATCAGTAAATCATCAAGATAAAAGTGTTAAATCAGGGGCTGGAGACATGGCTCAGAGGTTAAGAGCATGAACTGCTCTGTCCAGAGGTCCTGAGTTCAATTACCAGCAACCACATGGTGGCTCTAACCATCTGTGCCCTCTTGTGGCCTGCAGACATATATGCAGACAGAACACCGGATACATAATGAATAAATAAATCTTTTTTTAAAAAAAATGTTAAGCCATTACTATCTTGTCAAATGATCTGTGCCTCCTACACACTGTGTTTAAATTCTGTTTGTATGGTTACTTTGACCTCGATTCTCCCACCCTCTCTGAAGTTACTCCTACTGCTTTCACAGCTTGAGTTCTTCCCACCGCCTGGCCATCACCAACACAGTCAGCATGTCAGGCAGCGAGCACTTCAGTCACTATCCTTCTTCCTAGGTGGTTTAAGCAATAACACAGCACCTCCCCCTCAACCCCCTTAGAAGATCTACCTTCTAGCGCTCTGCCCTCTCCCCAGTTTTCATCCTTTCCTTATCTCTTAGAGCTGGTTTATAAGATTTTCTTACTTAGCTATGGTACTACAAAGCTAGTACCAAACCCCTAATTTTTTTTATCTCTCTGTGTTATATACACATACTTGCAGATGTTTTTGCCCGACGTCATTTCATGTGTCTTCCTCTATCTGTTTTTCAAACAGTCTCTCATTGGAAAGAGTTTACAGATTCAGCTAAATTTCCTGGACAACAAGCCTTCAGAGTCTGCTCCCTTCCCCTACAGTGGGATTACAGACACACTCCCCATGAACAGTAGTGGAATTACAGACACACACCCCATGAATGTTAGGGGAATTACAGACACACTCACCATGAACAGTAGTGGAATTACAGACACACTCCCCATGAATGGTGGTGGAATTACAGACACACTCCCCATGAATGGTGGTGGAATTACAGACACACTCATCATGAACGGTAGTGGAATTACAGACACACTCATCATGAACNGTGGAATTACAGACACACTCATCATGAACGGTAGTGGAATTACAGACACACTCCCCATGAACGGTAGTGGAATTACAGACACACTCACCATGAATGGTGGTGAAATTACAGACACACTCCCCATGAATGGTGGTGGAATTACAGACACACTCACCATGAATGGTAGTGGAATTACAGACACACTCACCATGAATGGTAGTGGAATTACAGACACACTCCCCATGAATAGCTTTTGAAGAGAGCACTATCAGACACAGGTCCTCATACTTAAACAACAGGCAACTAACCCACTGAGCCGCCTCCCCAACCCCATTATCACTTTAAGAACTTTAAAAAACAGTTTTTAAAACTATTCAATACTCCCTACCCTTATGTCTTTTAATGACAGTTATCTGGCAAAATCCACAACCCAAATGAATCCTTAATTAGCATTTCTACCAGACTTACCTTGGGTAATGAGAAAACCCCAGACATAACTGGACTAATAAAACTCAGTGAAGGTCAGGCCCAAGGAGGTCCTTGGCTCCAGCTCTGTAGGCTTTATGATTTCTAGAAACACTGCAGAAGCAGCCTAGGGGCCTGTCTGTGAGGATTATCTAGATAAGGTTAAGGTGGGGGAAACGACTCTATATGTGGGTGCTACTATTGTGAGGAAAAAGGAGGAAAAAAGTTGTGCGCAGCATTGATCAGTAGCTTCTTTGGTTGACCAAACATTGATCAATGCTTCTTCACTGTAAATGCAAGATAGCCAGCAGGCCTTCTGCTTGGCCCATTGTGTCTCCCCTGCCATGATGGAATGTGTGCCTTCAAAGGGCGAGCCAAAGTTAATCCTTCCTTCCACAAATTGCTTTACAAGTATTTTGTCACGGAAGTGAAACAGCTAATACAAGCCCATAACACATCCAAGGTATAGCTAGGAAATCCCTTCCCAGTCCTCACATGTAGCGCCAGCACTACAGGATGGTACGCAAGCCGGGAACTAAGCTGAAGACTTAAAAATGCACACACACAGACAGACAAAGACATGGGGACATGGGTCATCCTTGATATTAGAATGCCAAGTTGATTATGCTCCAGGGAAGCTTATATAGGTATCCTTAACTGATAGCCACACCCAGCTCTCGGGATCTTTCAGCTGCAGGCCTCACCAGAACCCACTTCCTGTCATTTTAGGATCTCCTGCTCAGAGCAGCTGCAGGCACAGGTAATCAAGTTGTTTTGCTCAGTTCACTCCAGCAGGCAAAGGGTCTGAGGCAGGCAAAGAAAGGCAAGGGGCCAGGGTTCTGCAGCCCCCAACAGTCCTCTCTTTTCTATATAATTAGACCAGGCCTGTCTTGGATTGCAGAAATGCATATTCACACGTTACCTGTCTTAAAAAACCTTTGCCTCAGCATGCAAGGCCTCTGTCTTAGGTTGACTGTGACAGGCTGCTGTCTTACCTGTCTCTGGCTCACTGGTCTTTCTTTAGCCTGCTAGCCCATACTGCTCTCAGAGGAAGCCCACTTTCTTGGGCAAATAGCAATTTACATCGCTGCTGCTGCTGCTGCCTGTTGTAGAGGCAGAGCAACAGAAACTATCTGGCTACAGGACTTCCTCGCTTTTCAGCAAGCCTAGACCATATGGGAGTGGCTGGACTGGCATGGGCATGGCACAAATATAATGAAAGGAAAGGGAGCAGCCAATTGGAAGTCTGTAGGTCTAACTGAAAAATTCCCTGGCAAAAAATATATAGGGAATTCTGGATCTCTAAGGCAGTGGCAACCTGTCTGGCTAGGAGATCAACAGTGCTAACCACAGCGGTCATCTGACTGGTG
>JAQHUG010000128.1:87987-106788 GCA_028555095.1 Dicrostonyx torquatus | reverse complement strand
GATCTCGCTGAGGGCCTCCACTTGTAAAACCACACCGGTTCCATCCCACGCTCTACTTGCTATGCTCTACAGAAGCTAGGCTGAAAATTTTAAAAAGATACACAGACAGAGACAGAGACAGGCAGACAGATGGGGTCACAGGGACATCTTTGCAACAAGAATGCTAGTTCCTGTAGTGTATAGCAAGTAGAGTGCGGAACGGAGCTGCTGTAGCTTTAAACTCACATCTACCTTAAGTTTTCTCTCCTGTCACCTCTGACTCCCACAACCTGCTCCTTGCTCTAAAAAGTCAGTGCACTTTCATTGAGGGAGCAGCTATCTTGTGGTGGGACTGTCATTAACATCACACTGGCAAATCTTCATGCTCACACAGCTTTGAATATTGCCTGCTCATCTGTAAAGCCAGTCACTGAACTGAGCCCCTCTTCTCCTGGTTCCTTGAGGGCTGCATACTGACAGTCAATGCTCTGCATATCTGCATCTCTGACTTCCTCAGTTCCACCATGTCCTTCTTGACAGTAAGCAAAGGATTTTTATGTTTCTTACCTACTTAAAACGAGAAACAAGAGGGGCTAAAGAGATGACTCCATGGTTAAGGGAACTTGCTGCCCTTTCAGAAGACCTTGGTTCATTTCCCAGTACTTCATGGCAGCTCACAAATATTTGTGATTCCAATTCAAAGGGGTCACTGTTTTCTGGCCTCCTCAGAAACAAGACATGCACATGGTACACAAACATACATGCAGACATTCACACGTACACATTAACTACAATAGAAACAAGGAATTAGGGATATTGTTGGGAAATATTATTTTAAGCTGTGTTGCTTTTGTTTAAGCTGCATTTGTTTAACTCTGTGAAGCTGTGATTCTTTGCCTGTCTAAAACATCTGATGGTCAATTAAAGAGCTGAACAGCCAACAGCAAGGAAAGGTGGGGCTGTCCAGCAGAGACATAAATAGAAGGAAAATAATACATAAAATAGTATAAATATAAGGAGAAATAAGGAAGGAAGAAGAAGAGCAATGAGAGAATGAGGGGATGAGGACATCAGGGGTCAGCCACCCAGCCAGGCACAGACTAAGAAGGAAAGTAAGATATACAGAAGTAAGAAAGAGAAAGGCCCAGAGACAAAAAAGGTACTTGGGATAATGTAAGTTAAGGAAAGCTGGCAAGGAAAAAAAAAAAAAAACAAGCTAAGTCTGGGCATTCATATTTAAGAACAGGCCTTTGTATGTGATCTGTGTGGGAGTTGGATGGTGGGTCCCTCAGAAGAGCCAAAAGAGTAAAACACACAACAGGCTATGGCTCAGTCAGTAAAGTCTTTGCTGTGCAAACAGGAGGGCCTGTGTTCAGAGCCCCAGCTCCTAAGTGCAGGGGCCCACATTTTTAATTCCCGCACTCAGGAGCCAGACAGAGGTAGATCCCTGAAGCCCATTGTCTAGACAGTCTAACTGAATTCCCGAGTTCCAGGTTCACTGAGAAACCCTGGCTCAAATATAAGGTGGAGAGCAATCAATGGAGACACCGGACATTAACTCTATCCTCTACGCACACACACACACACACACACACACACACACACACACACACATACACACACACACCACACACACACACACTAACACACACCACACACACACACCACACACACACACACACACACACCACACATACACACACACACACCACCACACACAGACCACACACACACACACACACCACACACACACACACCACACACACCACACACAACAAACACCACACACACACACCACACACACACACACACCACACACACACACACCACACACACACACCACCACACACACACCACACACACACACCACACACACACACACACACCACACATACACACACACACACACACCACACACATATACACATACACAACCAAACAAGATTCCTTCATCACTTCCTTTTCCTAGCAAAATCTGGTCCAACCCTCTTTTCCTTTGACTCGCCCAAGACTTCCAGTTTACTAGGCTAACCCTCCTTCTTGGCTCAAGTAGCTCTCATCCTTCTGTGCTTGATCTTTATCTGTGAAATGTCATCAGGGCTCCATCTCAAGCTATCTCCTTTTCTTTCTCTATTTGTTGTCCACACCCGCCACTCCGGGCTTTATCTACTTAACTCCTAATGACACCCCAATTTAGACCTCCAGCACTGGTCACCTCAAAGATCTACTCCCAACACCAGTCTCTGATCACCTGCCCCCCCGCTAGAATATCTTAGCTTCTGCTGGGGTGTAGCTCAGTGGTGGGACACTTGCCTAGCATACTCATGGCCCTAGGTTCAACCCCCAGCACCACACACAGACACAATAAAGGTAACTTTCAGTTCCCTATTTTAATGGCTGTCACAATTAATCTAGTTAAACAAAATAGAAAGTTTTAAGCTATTCCCAGCCCTTTCATCCCTTCAACCTACATATTCATTTCATCTCATATTTTTTCTTCTTGCATATATGCCAAGTTAACCCACATATTTATATATTTATTGCCACTAGTAGTTCAAGCTACAACCATGGCTTGCCTCAACTCTTATTGAATGGCCAATGACTACATATCAGTGCAAATGGATCGTGTACAGGCACTGTGCATGACAAGTCATTCAAACACAAGAAGAGGGGAGGCCTCCTGGATTGCCGCTGAGAAGAGTTCACTCACTCAACAAATACTCTGGCTGAGGCAGTGAACTGAGCTTGGGAAGAAGACTACGGAATCCTTACAAGCCTCACAACGTAGAAGGTGTTCACTCAGTCTGCAATAATAATGTGCACTAGGAAGCAGGACCCTGTAAGCCAAGCTCCTGGGCAGAGAGAATGATGGGTGCAAAGAGAGGATAAACCTCATCCAGTCAGATGCCTGGGGAGGGCTTCCTGAGGGAGGCAGTGCCAGCATCTGGAGACAGAACCTCTGAGCACTAAGGACTTCTTTCTAGGAGGAGGTGAGCTTCTGAGCAGAGAAACGACAGCCAGAAAATGCAGGTGGAGAAGGATCTCACCCCATCAGTTGTGCGCTGATGAGGGAGGGGCTAGAGGGAAGATTTACGGGAAGGTGTGAGAAATGCACTGGGAGATGGGGACAGCTTCAATTCAGAATTACCCTGCGCAGCTTTTGCTTTGTTTATGGTTCCCCTGCTTATTATGGGTTAGAAATGGTTGGGATGTAATGTGCTCTCCAAGGCTTCATGTATTCGCGTTAACTTTCATTGGGAGATGTTAAGATGGTGGAGAAGCCTTATCAAAATGTTTAGAAATAAGGATCTGAGAGATAGATGGCTAGGAGGGAATAGAGTCCTGAGGCTAAAGCCCTCGTGGTTAAACACTAATGATGCTATAAGAAGGGGAGGAGGCAGAACACACACATGCTCCCTGCTTGCTGCCAGGTAATGCCATGTACCACCTGAGGATTCTGCCAAATTTGTCCTCTTGTCATTGGAACTAAAAACTGGGAGTTAAGAACAAATCCACTTTGATAAATTTAGTTTGCCTAAAGTATTTTCTTATAGTAATGAAAAACAGACCAACACAGCGACTTATCCAGGATGAAGGGCTACTTTTGGTCTACACCTCTCCATGAAGATTTTGAAACGTATAGAGAAAATCCCTTGTGGTGGTTTGAATGGGCATGCCCCCAATATTTGAATCCTTGGTCATTAGGGAGTGTCACTACTTGACAGAAATTAGGAGTGGCCTTCTTAGAGGAAGGTGGGCTGGGGGTGGGCTTTGAGTTTTTGGAAGCTCAAAGCAGGCCCAAGGACTCCCTCCCTTTTCCTGCTGCCTGCTGATCTGGATGCAGAACTTTCGGCTTCCTCTCCAGCACCATGTCTGTCTGCATGCCGCCATGCTCCCTGCCATGACAATAATGGGCTAAACCTCTGAAAATGTAAGCCAGCCCCAGTCAAAGGCTTCCCTTTATAAGAGTTGCCCTGGCCACGGTGTCTCTTCACAACAATAGAACATTCATGAAGACAGCCATATTGATGGCAACTACGTAACTAGTTTCCCACAGTGCTCTTAAAGATACACCTCAGATCTGGCCCAAGAACCCATGTGTAATTCCAAACAGGCCAGCATTGCCTTAACATAACTAGCTGTTACTGCTTCTGACTCTCCATGAGTTTCCTGTGCCTTTTAAGCTTCCTGCGTGTTATGAGTCTCTTCTCCACGAGGGAGTGTTTTATTTGGAGGAAGCAGTTACACACAACAGCTTGTGCCACAACATCTACCCCTGTGTCAGTGACAGAACCATCAATCATAACATCATTTCCTAAGGAGCACAATAATGGCTCAAACCATTTGTCAATGTTCTGCTCCACGTTCTAAAGTTTATCAATCAAAACTGGCCCATGGAAAAACTATCATTTTTACTCTAGAGTAATGATTTAAGAAAAAGAAAGAAAGAAACCCGAGTTTATGCCACAGAACAAATTCCCGACTCTTGCTACAACTTTCCAAGGCTTTAACTTGAGCCAAGGACTACTCCAACCACCTGTCAGGGTTGTGCTAAGGCCTAAATGTGACAATCTGTAGAATTCTTTGAAACGGCAGAATTCTGTTGAGATGTGTGTGTATGGGAGGGTGCTTTTCTGGGTGGGAGAAGCACATCCCATGCCCTGGCATGGGCTAATTGCCCGCAGCATCTCATGGGGAGAGAAGACAGCAGGAGGAACTCAGCAACTGTCTGCCGATTCTTGTGTCCTTTTCATCCACTTTCTCCATCCAGAGCTAAGAGCTTGTGGCCCCGGCAGTCTGCCGCCTTCGGCACAATCCCCTGGCAACCCTGCATGGCCTCTGTCCAATCCTGTGCTCGAGAAGCTAATGACAGCGGCCATCTGGCTGAAGCCTGTTACTCCTCAGGGGTTTTTGACACAAATACAAAATGCAAGCGCAGCTGTAGCGAAAGGAAACAATTTATAGCATATTAAACAATTAGCTTCTGCATGGTGCTTTTATATGAATTTTTATTATTTATTTGTTTGTTTATTTGTTTTAGTAGCTTGTAATAGTTCAGAGCAATGGGTGTTCTCGGCAAATAGGACCAGGATAAACGTAAAAGGACAGTTTGTCTAGGGCTGCTGCAGTTTTTCTTAACAGCCTAGAATGCAATGCTATCAAAAGGCAAATGCTGGAATAATGTCCAGAGAGCAGCACTAGGGAAGATGCTGCCAAGAGCATCCAAGGAGCAGCACCTGGAAAGCAGGACCTGACTTCTGCTCCCAGAATAGAGATATATAGCTTCTTGTCATTTTATCCTGTGATGTGGAGAATGAATTAGAGGGGAACCAAGGAATCAGTCTGACTAAATTAGAAGGCCATTTGAAGTACATTTCATGTACCCCAGTACATGAAAATGGAGGCTTCCACCAGAACAGCAAAGGAAAGGAATGGCTGGATCAGGCGTGATTCTGGAAGCAGATTTAATAATGGGTCCAGCACAGGAGATGACTAGGAGGAAGGAATTGAGAATAGCTCTGAAGCTTTTTTTGCTTGGGTGGGTAGTTGGGTCCAGGTGGAATCAGGGAGCATGCGGGAATGCAGGGAATGCAGCATTGCGGAATACTGGGAGCATGCTGGAATACAGGGAATGCAGCATTGCAGAATACTGGGAGCATGCAAGAATACAGAGAACGCAGCATTGCGGAATACAGGGAGCATGCGGGAATACGGGGAATGCAGCATTGCGGAATACAGGAAGCATGCAGGAATACGGGGAATGCAGCATTGCAGAATACAGGAAGCATGCAGGAATACGGGGACTGTAGCATTGTGGAATACAGGGAGCATGCGGGAATACGGGGAATGTAGCATTGTGGAATACAGGGAACATGCGGGAATACGGGGAATGCAGCATTGTGGAATAGAGGGAGCATGCTGGAATACAGGGACAACAGCATTGCAGAATACAGGAAGCATGCGGGAATACAGGGAATGCAGCATTGTGGAATACAGGGAGCATGCTGAGGAACCCCTGTGCTGCCTTGGTGTTGAGAGGCTTTTTTATCCTGGTGGCAAATGTGTGGCGTCTTTCTGATGCCACTTCTCCAAGCCTCCAATACAACTAAGTGTCCTATAACTCAGCTCCATTCTGACACTAACAACCAGGCTCGCAGACTCCCCAGATTTAAGGGCTCAGTTCCAGAAGGCTGCCCTGCTTCGGATGTCATCACCAGTGTCAGGTCGCCAGCGGGTCTGATGAGCAGGCTGTGAAGCAGGGATTCCCACCACTGCCTCCCTGATTCAATTTTTTCTTACATTCTCCACGCATTATCAAGGATACTGATGTAGAAGAAGGCAGAGAGGTATGCACAGCGGAGTCTAAGAGAGTTTTCTGCCCACCGTGCAGTTAGGGCACCTGGAAGCTTTCCCCCTCTCAGCAGCTCTGTGAACTGTCATTCAGGGATGTCACAGTAGACTTGTCAGGTGGGAATGACTGATTAAATCATTACCCATTGGGGCTGCTTCAGAGGTTAAAAATGCTGCTTTTCCAGAGGATCTGAGATCAGTGTCCAGTAACCATGCCAGGGGCTCACAACAACCTGTAACTACACCCCTTGTAGATCTGATGCTCTCTTCCGGTTTCCATATGTAGTGAGCTCTCTCAATTTCTCTCTCTCTCTCTCTCTTTCACACACACACACACACCACACATACACACACACAAATAAAAACAAAAAATAAATCATAATTAAAAAATAAACAGTGCCCATAAATAATTAAACAGTTTTAAGTTCATCCTTGTTCCTTGCATTTTGAGAACACAGATAAATGTTTCTAATCAAAAATAAAATAAAATAAAAGTTTCTAATCAAGGTATTGTCTTTCTGTTGACTGGGACTTGCCAAGAGTTACCCCACTAGAACAAAGATGGTCTAAAGCCACTGCTACTCAAGAAATTCAAAGGTTTTGAGGAGCTATGAGCCAGAGACAAGAACTGTTCAAGGATCCCATGGCTGTGTGCTATAGAAACCATCACCACATCCCATCAGGCAGGCTTTCACACATGGAACCAGGCTCAGGTTGAGCCAGGGATCTGAGTCAAGTCCTGTCTCTACAACTATCTGGCTTCTGTTAACCCCCTCTCGATGCAAATGTGAATTGGATTGGTTTGCAGGGCTCTATAAAAATAAGTGTGATTAAAGTTACCTCTCAGGGCCCAAATCTCTATTGTGCCCCTACTGTGTGCCAGGAACACAAGGACAAAAGAAACAAAACTCCAGCCTGTATAAATCAAGCTGCTGGAAAAGATGCAACTGTTCTAGAATATTATTTTAAGATGGGTTACATTTGTCTATGCTGTGGAATATTTGTTCAATGATGCAAAGATGTGTTGCATTCATTTATGTTGCATTTGTTTAACTCCGTGAAGCTGTGTTACTTTACCGGTCTAAAACATCTGATTGGCCTAATAAAGGGCTGTATGGCCAATAACAAGGCATGAGAAAGGATAGGCAGGGCTGGCAGTCAAAGAAGGAGGAAAAGAGAGAAAGGAAGATCAAGAAGCAAGAAAGACGGGGCCAGTCACCTAGTCACACAGCCAGACACAAAATAAGAAAGAAATAAAAGATATACAGAAATAGAGAAAGGTAAAAGCCCAGAGGCAAAAGATAGATTGGATAATTTAAGTTAAGGAAAGCTGGCTAGAAATAAGTCAAGCTAAGGCTGGGCACTTTTAAGAAAGAATTAAGTCTCCAAGTGTATTTATTTGGGAGCTGGGTGGTGAGCCAACCAAAGAGTAAGAGCCAAAATAATAATAATAATAATAATAATAATAATAATAATAATAATAATAATAATAATAATAAATAATAAACAACTACATGGAATTTAACAAGTTAGTGAAAGAAAGTTCTGTCTTGTAGCTGATGGGAAAGGCTATAGAAAAATTTATTAGGAAAGAAATATGTTATATGTTGTGATCTTAAATAAAATGCCAGAGAAAGCCTCACTAAATCAAAGTCATGCAAAATCTTAGCAGGAAAGGGGCATACCTCTGACAAATAGCAATCCAGACATCAGAATAACAAGAGCAAGGAGCCCTGAGGGAAAGTGTACTGGCTTGTGTGTGAGGGCCATCAAAGAGATTAGTATGGCCATAGATGAACCTCTACACTGCATGACTTCCCCTGCAGAGATGTGAACAAATACTTCACTCACACCAGATAATTCACTGACTGTGGTGGTGTGAATAAGAATGGCCCCTATAGGCTCACAGACTTAAATGATTGGTCATTAAGGCATGGCTCTATGTGACAGGGAATAGGAGGTGTGGCCATGGAGAAAGTATGTCACTAGGGGTGGGCTTTGGGGTTTCAAATGCTCAAATCAAGCCCACTCTCTCTCTCCTTCTTCTCTCTCTCTCCCTTCCTCCCTCCCTCCCTCTATCCCTCCCTTCTTCTTTCTCCCTTCCTCTCCCTGCTGCCTGAGAATATGGATATAGAACTCTCAAGTTCCTTCCTCAGCACCATGTCTGACTGCATGCGACCATGCTTCCCACTGTGATGTGATGACAATGGACTAAACCTCTGAACTGTAAACAGCCCCAATTAAATGTTTTTCTTTATAAGAATCACCATGGTCATGATGTCTCTTCAGAGCAGCAGAACACCGACTAAGACACTGACAGAAGAAAAAGGAACCATTGCACTCAGATCTAGCTTAGTGAAACATACCTTTATGGGTTACCGTGCAGGAGCAGGGGTGGATCTGGAGTGTTGTGTCACCTGGAAACCCACCCAAACATGCAGGACAACTCACCAAAGAGTCTCTTCTCCCCCTGCAACCATTTATTACATATATAACCTCGGTGAGGGGGTTTCATAAGTTCTGTGAGAATCCTGTGAGCCTCCTTTTCTCTAGAAGGGGATTCTGATCACGTGGCTACACAACACCCTCTGAAAACTGATGACCCTTGTTCTGGATGTCAGCAGTCCTCTTTGTCAAGCTGGACCATTAGGCTGTACCCAAGGCTCCTACTTTTCAGGTGTAGAAAATTTAAGCTTCACATTTTTCCTACATTACACGTGTTTTTAATTTTTAAATGAATATTAAAATGAAACCCTAAAATACTTTCATATTGATATTACTGCCCTCAGCCTAGTCCTTGAGATGCAGATCAATTATCAGCTAGAACTTACATACGTGCATGTGCATGTGCATGTGTGGGTAGAGAGAATAATCAAATCAACAACTCATCCAATTTGCTGAAATACTTGTATCTTTTGGATTAAGTCATTTAAGTTTATTTTTTTAAAGACTCCTTGAGAAGGTACTTTTTATGCAGTAATCGTAATGAAGCCTGACTTTTCATAAATTCCTTCAACATGGATTCTGCTTGTTTACACTCCTCAGTGGCTGATATAACCCCAATCAGAAAGAACTGAAGTCACAGAAACCTGGAGGCGTTAGCAACGTTTCCGCTGTCGATCGGAAACATCTGCTGTCCCAGGGACTCTAATTAGAGGAACAGGTTTCTAGAGAGGTAGAAATGCATGCAGAGAAAGAGCGTCTTAAAGCAGATTAGTCTGCACAATTGCTCTAAGAGCAAAGAGCAGGCAGTCCCACAGAGAGAGGTATCAGTAGCGTCCTCTGCACACTTGCTAATATTAGCCATGCACTGGCTTAAAAGCTTTACTTGCCTGAGATAACCCAGTTAAATCCTCCCAGTACACTGCAAGCTAGGTATGTACCCCATGTTACCAATAAAGAACTGCTGTCTGAGATGATTAAATCATTATCAAATATCATATTGCTTTTGAGGTGTAGAAAGCAGAGGATCCAGTATTGAAAATAGCAAATAAAATATGCAAGCAATGTAGGTGCAACCGGACCTCTCATTCCGAGACACAGGAGCAGGTTTTTTCTCCAGAAGTGGAAGGCTTATCCTTGTAGGTGGCCATGAACAGCTGTTGTGATCAGTCCCCGGAATGATACGGACAAACACATTGAAGGTCTGGCCCTTGCCACAGGACTGAATGTACAAACAAGCGAGTCTTCATTCCACTGCCCTTGAACCCCTCCCCACAAAATTCTGTTAATGCCTCAAGTTGATGACAGCAATTCCATTACTCACAGGAGATGGCAGCATATGAACTACCCAGGATGAGCCATGTCATAGCAGCACGGTTCATGGACATGATTTAGATGTTGAGTCAAGCAAGGATTAGAACATTAGCAGAGGAATCAGATTGAAGTTAACACTGTTAAGTCAATCATTTGCTTCTTGGTTTTTAAACCTTTATTCAATGGCCATTCCTACAGTTTCTTGGTAGATAACTTGGGTGTTACAGTTTGGGTCTGATCATGTTTTAATACTTGGTCCCGCAGGCTCATGGTGTGTTTGAATACTTGGTCCAACTGGTGGTACCATTTGAGAGAGGTTATGGAACCACTGGGGTAGGATGTACAGCTGGCAGAGGTGGATCACTAGGAAGGGAACTTTGAGGATTATTCCCCAGTCCTGGTTCTAGCCCAAACTGTGTTCTGTCCACCATGATATGATCAAGTCATATTACATGTTCCCCCTGACCATGGACACAGCTGCTCCCACAGTCATTGCTGCTCTGCCATGAGACTGTGAGCCCAAAATCAACACCTCCTCTCTTAAGTTGCTGTCAGGCATTTTGTCACAATGAATGAGAAAAGAAACCAAGATACAAAACCAAGATGAAAAGCACGGTCATTGTTGCCACGAGACTAATGTGTGGCTCGTGGGCCTGGCTTGTGGAGAAATGGGGGAAGGTTTCAGAGCTGCAGACAGGATGTGCACTCTGAATCAACAGAGAGAAAATGGACCATTGTGCTGGTAGTTCTGGAGGCCAGATGCCTAGGGAAATGAAGACAATGAACGCCCAGCTCATGACGTTCCAAAAGGGGGACAAGAACTCTTGGAGACTGACTCGGCTGAAGGTCAGTTTGCATTCTGGCAAAAAGAAAAAAAAAATACATGCTATTTTTCTCACCATATCCTGAAACTGTGAGTGTAGCTAGATTCACACCTAATGGAGTGATGTAATTGGGTGAGGAAAACCATAACATTCAGGATATTGTATAGTTACTGCACACAGCTTTGTTACAGATTTATAGTGGGAATAGAGAGAAAATGGTGTGGAAGATGAGAAGATGTGTGGTTTGGTGAGAAATGGATCAGGGAAGAATGTAAGGTTATAGGCAAAGCAGTTACTGATGAAGCCCGTTAACTGTTAAAGAGGTGAATAGCAAAGAAACTGGAGGCTTTGAACTGGGACAACGTGAAAGGCGTGGAAGGACAGGATCTCACCCACCTAAGCCTTCAGGGTGTAAACGTAGGAAACAATGTTTGAAAAACATGTCTTTCAAAAGAGACTGCCTTAGAAGACGGAGACTCCAGGGCACCCAGCTCAAGTGGAAAACCTACTGAAGCTGGGGTGCTATGGGTGTATGCTGTGAATATGTATTGTTCTCACTGGTTGATAATAAAAGCTGCTTTGGCCTATAGCCAGGAAGAATAAGACTGGGCAGGAAGCGAAACGGAGATATAGGAAGAAGGAAGGATGATGTGGGAGAGAGACATGAGCCAGCCACCCAAGAAGCAAGATGCCAGCAGACTGGTAAAGCCATGGCCACATACAATACATAGATTAATAGAAATGAGTTAATGTAAATGTAAGAGCTAGTTATTAATAAGCCTGAACTATAGGCCAAACATTTGATAATTAATATTAAGCCTCTGAGTGATTAGTTAGAAGCGGCTGTGGGACGGGCAGGACAGAGAATCCTCTGTTTACCCTGGGGTACAGAGACCAGCCACCATCTCAACCTGCTAACTTGTCATCATCTATGTGATGCAGGTTGTGCGTGCCTGTATGTGTTGTGTACGTGTGTGTGCATAGTGTGCATGCATGCATGTTCATGTGACTATGAAGACCAGCGGTAATTGTTGGTGTCTTCTGCCACCACTCCACACCTTATTTTTGGGGACAAGGTCTCTCCCTGAACCTGGATCTCACCAATCAGGTAGGCCAGCTGGGAGTAGAATTCTAAGGATCTCACTGTCCCTGTCACTTGATTTATAGACATGTACAACTACACCCATGTGCTGGGTGTTTTTATGTCAACTTAGCACAGCTGGAGCCATTTGAGAGGAGGGAACCTTGATTGGGAAAAAGCCTTCATGAGATTGGACTGTAGACAAGCCAATAGGGCATTGTCTTAAGTAGTGGTTGATGGCAGAGGGCCCAGTCTATTTTAAGTGGAATCACTTCTGGACTGGTGATCCAGAACTCTAAAAGCGTTCTGGAAAGAACGCTAAACAAGATAGTAAGCAGTACTCCTCCATGGCCACTGCATCAGTTCCTGCGTCCAGGTGCCTGCCCTGCTTGAGCTCCTGGCCTGACTTCCTTTGATGATGATGACAATGTGAAAATGTTGCTTTGGTCATGTGTTTTGTCAGAGCAATAGTGCCCTAACTAGGACAAACCAGCTTTTATGTGGGTACTAGAACCCAAAATTCAGGACCTCATGCTTACATGGCAATCCCTTCAATAACTGAGCCATCTCTCCAGCCCATGATGAAAGTTTTACTGAATGTAGAATGTAGGGAGTCATTGAAGCTCATTCAATGATTCAAGAGAAAGGCCAAGGCCATTTGTAACAAGGCTGGATTACCTGCATGGAGCTCCTGACAGAGCTGTGCATGAGGTGAATCCTAAGTTTCTGTGGAGACTCAGGATTTGGGAGATGCCAGGAAAATGAGGTATCTTCTGAGGAAAGGGTAGGCACCAAGTAGAGCTAGCCCAAGAAAAAGAGCTCATGCTACTGATAAATGGGCCATAAGGAACTGGCTGACAAAGTCCATTGGATTCCAGAAGATGCTACTCCAGCCTCCAAGCAGATACAACTGAACCATTAAACCATACCAACCAAAATAATAAATATCCTTGTGATGGCTAGAAAGAAAATGGTTCTCAAAGAAAGTGGCACTATTAGAAGGTGTGGCTTCGTTGGAGGAAGTGTGTCACTTTGGGGGTGGGCTTTGAGGTCTCTTTTCCTCAAGTTTCCCTCAGTGTAACTGCCTGTTGACTTCCTGTTGCCTGCAGCATGTAGCGCTCTCAGCGCCAGCACCACATCTGCCTGTGTGCTGACATACTCCCTGTCATAATGATAATGAATCGAACCTCTGAAACTGTAAGTGAGCCACCCCAATTGAATATTTTCTTTATAAGAGTTGCCACGGTCATGGTGTCTCTTCACGGCAATAAAAACCCAAACTAAGATAATCCTATTTTACCCAATCAAAGACAACGTTCACAGGTTCCTGACAACATTCACTTCAAGCAGAAGAGTTTGACTCCTGGTTGCATTAAACCTTCCCGCTTGCTTCAGAATAGAGTACTGCCTTCATCCTTGTATAAGCGGAAGGCCTACTGAAGAGCAGTGTTTGCTGTTAAAGGAGTAATCTGCCCTAAAAAGTCAAGACCGATTTTCATCTCTGAGGGGACAGAAGAAAGGCTTGCAGTTTTAAATGACTATTACCCATTGCCACTCTGGCTGGCTTCTCCCCGTAGTTTCCCTGCATAAATCCTGTTCCAATCTCAAAGCAAAGGGCAGACACAGAAGCCCCATGTGCCCTTCTGACAGTAATTGAATCTTTCTCTTTTAGGTTCTGACAGTAATTTTGGTTCCAATATACCTAAGAAGGTAACAGATTATGTTAGTAAATATACCTTATATATTCCACCAGAGAGCTTAATTCTGGAGAATATAAAAGACACGGAGAACATAGAGTTTATAAATACATGTCAGTCTTTAATATTTGTATGTCTGAAACACCTTTTTATCACTTGCTTTGATAACCTTATCTTAGTCCATTCCCGCTGCAGTCAAAGACTGAACCATTTATAAGCAGAAACAATGTATTGCTTGCAGTTCTAGAGGTCAAAAAACCCATGAATGATTGTTCAGAAAGTCCTGATCCTCATATATCATACCTTCTATGCCTCTTCATATGGTGGGAAGGGTGAACAAGCCCCTTGGACTGATTTCATAGGGGTTCTGATCAGGACCCTGCCTGTAAGCACTCCTGTGTTAGAGACTGTTTAAATATTTAGTTCAGGAGGGATCACAAACATTCAGACAATACCTTCCACTGTCGATGGCACCTCCACCCCTACCTCTCCAATCAAGAAAATACTCTCTTGGGACTGGAAACTGAGCTCAGTGGGTAAGAATACTCAAGAGAACCTGAGTTCAATCCCCAGAACCAACTAAAGAAAGCTATGTGTGGCAATGTGAGCTTGTGGTCCCAGCATTAGCGAGGTATACCAGATCTTCAAGGCCTGTTAATAAGCCTGAGCCAGACTGGTGAATTCCAGACCACCAAGAGACCCTGTCTCAAAGAACAAGATGGAAGGGATTAGTTTCCAAGGAATGACATCAGTGATTGTCCTCTGGCCTCCAAATATACATATGCATATTCATGTGTGCACACAGAGACCCCATCATGCCTACATTCTTACTGATTATTAGTTCAGCTGCATGTGTCTGTTGTTAGGTGGTGTGGGAAGTCCTTCTGCCTATGTTTTGCTTTTATTGGTTAATGAATAAAACTGTTTTTGCCAGTGGCTTGGCAGAATAGGATAAGGTGGGAGTTCCAAGCAAAGGAGGAGAGAGTAGGTGGAGTCAGTTAGATGCCATGTAGCTGCCACAGGAGAAAGACGTGAGTTGTCAGCTGGAACCCTGAAACCTTGCCAATAAGCCATAAGCTTCGTGGTAAAATATAAAATAATGAAAATGGGCTAATTTAAGATGTAAGAGCTAGCCAATGAGAAGCTAGAGCTAGTAAGCCAAGCAGTGATTTAATTAATACAGTTTCTGTGTGGTTATTTTGGTTCTGGGCAGCTGGGAATGAACAAGCAGTTTCCACCAACAGTTAGAGTTTGAGAAAAAGCCCCCAAAGAAGACCAACAACCACATAGGCAATAGCAACAACGTTTACTGATTCCAATGTAGGGGTGACAAAAGAGCAACCCCCAAGGAAGGTCATAAACTCCTTTTAAATGGAATTAGGGGAATTCCAGTGAGGAGGGATTAGCCTGCAAAAATGTAGGGGGCATCTGTAGAGCTAGCAGAAGGGCTTGTGGGGGTGTTTGCTGAGGGTCACCCATAAGCTGTGGTTTTCATGAGGCCTGCCTACTCAGCTCTGTCCCATTCTAGTGAAGTGAAATTAAGGTCTGGTCTCTGTCAGGGCTCTGCTCTGCTGCCCTCCCCACAAGCCTTGTCATCTGTGTCTGTTTCTAACTCCAGTTGTTATGTCACAGTAACATCTGCTTCTGTTCGCCCCACTTTCCTCTCTACATTGGTTATAGTCTACAGTTTGAGAGGAACCATACAAAGAAGTCTAATGCTCTCATTTCATTGGCTGAACTAAAGAGCAGAAACAACAGTGAGTTTAACAAAGAGCCTTAAACCACAGTGATTTCTGATTCTTGATAGGTTCTCCTTCGCTCTGTGCACATTTGGGGGGAGCAAAGAGAGGCATGACTATACTATACAGAAAATTCTTCCTCATAAATTCACTAATGCTTCAGTGAGGGTTAGTTTTATTTTGTTCTGTTTTGATCAACTTTAAACAAGCTAGAGCCATCTGCAGAGAAGAAACAACATCAACTGAGAAAATGCCTCCATCAGATTGAGCCATAGGCAAGCACGTGGGGCATTTTCTTGATTGGTGATGTATACTCATTCATTCTATCTGCTCCTCTAAAGAACTCTGACTAATACCCCTTCCCGAAGTTGCTTCTGGTCATGGTGTTCATCACCAGAGTAAAAAGCAAACTAGAACTCCTTCTCGATCTAGTCTATTATCTATGCGTATATGTACCATATGTGTAGTGGCATTTCAATTGTATTTTAATAAATAAAGACTGCCTGAAGATCTGAGAGTAAAACAGCCCCACTAGTCAGCCGTACAGACCAGATTATGGTAACACACGCCTTCAATCCCAGTAGCCACAATGACATGCACCTTTAATCCTAGTAGCCACACTAGTTGCCATAGAAATCAGGTGGTGCATGACTTTAATCATGGTAGTGCACACCTTTAATCCCAGCCCTAGAGAGGATTATAAAACGGGAGGAAACAGCTCTCAACACGCAGTCTCATTCTGAGAGTCCTGGAGGCAGGATCGCCATTTCAGATTGAGGTCAAGGTAAGAGCCAGTAGCTGGCTATTTTGCTCTTTGGATCTCCAGTTTGAATTCCAATGTCTGACCCTGAGTTTTTATTAATCATGCTTCATTTAATCATGCTTAATATATGCATGCATAATTCAATGTAGAGAGAATATGAAAACTATGTGGAGCCAGGCATAGTGGTGCACATCTTCAATCTCAGCACTAGGGAGGCAGCAGCAAGCAGATGTCCGAGTTAGGGGCCAGAGGGGTCTACAGAGCAAATTCCAGACAGCCATAGCTACACATGGAAACCCTGCCTTGAAAAAAAACAACTATGTGCTTGTCTACAAAACATAAGAAGTTTGTAGCTATTGTTTTGATAGCTGTTGCAACAAGACCTCAGTATTCTGTATTACGTTAGGAAAGACGAGCTGAAGGGCGGTGGGTGTAGCCCAGGGGATAGAGTGTCTGCCCAGCATACATAAAGCCCTGGGTTTGATCCTCAGAACTGTATAAAGTAGGTATACTTTATATATGCACCCTTATAACCCCTGCACTCAAAAGGTAGAAAGAAGAGGATCAGAAGTTCAAGGTCAACCTCAGCTACATAGGGAATTTGAAGCCAGCCTGGGGTATATGAGACCCTGTCTGAAAATGGTGTGTGTTGAGAGAGCATACAATTCAAATCCTCAGAATAAATACTTTTAAGCGTCTTATTTGGTGGGTCAGGAATGAAACAGGAATCAATTAAACAGGCCAGGAATTAAAGCTACCATTTTGTCTGGTACCAACAAGCGCTGTACTTTACTTCAGTGTCTCCCTCCCAGAGAAGCAGCTAGATAGGTTCAGAAGTGGAGGGCTGAGAAAAACATGTCCAGCCTGAAGGTAAGCAAGTCACATGTTTTGTGACTGTGTTCACTTTTGGCAGCCCCGATAGACAAACATTCAGGGGAAACTGCATACATAGAAACGAAATTGCCGTTTGGCACGTTTCCACGCCTGCCACCCTCGAGGAGGAAGAGTCCATCCTTATTCCACACACACTTCCCGCTGCGGGGCTCCAGAGGTATTTAGTTCTCTAAGGTTCAGCAGCATTCTAATTCCTCCTCAGAGTCGCCAAATTTCTAAACCATTCCATACGTGACAGATTTTTGAATTAATCCTCAAGTTCTTAAAATATAAATAAACTCCCAAGCCATAGCAGCAAACCCAGCAGCTTTCCTGGGTGCTCTGTCTCCTCTGGCTGTACTGAGTGAGACCCGAGCACTGTCCTAGCAAAGTCAAGGGGCACCAAGGGCAGTGTCACTGGATATGGTGGCACATGCCTGTAGTTCCAGCACTTAGGCGGCTGAGGCCAGAGCGTGTGAGCGCTAGGCTAGCCAGGATGACAAAGTGAGACCTTGTTTCAGAACAAACAAGTAAATAAGATGCAAGAAGTCTTAGATCTATAAGAAACTCTCCCAAACCTACTTCCTTGGGTCTGATGCAATGACATGGAAACCTAACTAATGTCATCTTCTCAAATTATTTATATTTATTTTTGAGTTACTGAACACAACGCAAAGTAATCAAGTCTAACTTAAACTAAACCTTCCTACATATATATATCTATATCTATCTATCTATCTATATATATATATATCACAGTTATTTGGGGTAAAAATTAGAAAGGCCTCAGTTACAATCTCTCCGAGGGACCTAGAGTTTTAAAGTCACCTTCTCGTTCTGGATGGTTCCTCCCTACACCTTCAGTAGCAGGGTCTTTAGCTGAGGCCTAGCTCAAAAAGCACTCTCACTGAAGCAATGTCAGAAACATTTCTCCAGGGCTGAGGAAGGGGGTGTGGATCAGTCAATAAAGCTCTTATTTGTGAGCATGAAGACCTAAATTCAATCCCCAAGACCCATGTTTTAATACCCAGATAGAACCCTCCTTGTTACCTAGTCTCTATTGGTTCGTGGATTGTAGCACAGTTATCCTTTATTTTATAGCTAATATCCACTTATGAGTGAGTACACACCATGTTTGTCTTTCTGAATCTGAGTTACTTCACTTAGTTCCATCCATTTGTCTTCAAATTTCATGATGTCATTGTTTTTAACAGCTGAGTAGTATTCCATTGTGTAAATGTACCACATTTACTTTATCCATTCCTCAGTTGAGGGACATCTAGGTTGCTTCCAGGTTCTGGCCATTACAAATAAAGCTGCTATGAACATAATTGAACAAGTGTTCTTGTTGATTGGGCATCCTTTGGGTATATGCCCAAGAGTAGTATAGCTGGGTTTTATGGTAGATTGATTCCCCGTTCTGCCTTACTAATTTCCAAAGTGGGTATATAATTTTACACTCCCACCAGCAATGTGGAAGTGTTCCTTTTGCTCCACATTCTCTGTAGCATGAGCTGTCACTTGTGTTTTTGATCTTAGCCATCCTGACAGGTGTTAGATGGAATCTCGGAGTTGTTTTGATTTGCATTTACCTGATGACTAAGGATGTTGAACATTTCTTTGAGTGTTTCTCATCCATTGAGATGCCTCTGTTGAGAATTTTCTGTTTAGATCTGTACCTCATTTTTTATTTTTATTTATTTTTAATTGTTTTTTATTGAGCTATATATTTTTCTCT
>JAQHUG010000128.1:65928-87425 GCA_028555095.1 Dicrostonyx torquatus | reverse complement strand
TTTTGATTTGCATTTCTCTGATGACTAAGAATGTTGAGCATTTTCTTAAGTGTCTTTCAACCATTTTAGATTGCTCTGTTGAGAGTTCTCTGCTTAGGTCTGTACCTGATTTTTTTTATTGGATTATTTATTCTTTTGGCGACCAATTTCTTGAGTTCTTTGTATATTTTGAACGTCCTCTGTCAGATATGGGGTTAGTGAAGATCTTTTCCCATTCTGTAGGCTGCCGTTTTGTCTTGTTGACCATGTCCTTTGCTTTACAGAAGCTTCTCAGTTTCAGGAGGTCCCATATATTAATTGTTGCTCTTGGTCTCTGTGCTACTGGGGTTATATTTAGGAAGTGGTCTCTGCACCCAATCTCATGTGTACCCAATTTTTTAAATTGTATTATTTGGCTTGTTGATGTCTAGTTTCTAGAGTTCTTTGTATATTTTGGAAATTAGTCCTCTGTCAAATGTGGGGTTGGTGAAGATCTTTTCCCATTTTGTAGGCTGCCAGTTTGTCCTATTAGTGGTATCATTTGCCTTACAGAAACTTTTCAGTTTCATGAGGTCCCATTTGTTGGGAGTTGAACTTAATGTCTGCTAGCAATAGTGGATACATAGCCTAAACTGGTCATCTCCTGTGAGCAGGAAAGAAACCAACTCAGCCACATAACCTTTAACCTACCGTCTGTCCTGCCTATGGGAGGTACTAGGTAAAGGATAGCCTAGAATTGAGGGAGCAGCCAACCAATGACTGGTCTGGCCAAAATTCATGCCAGGAGAGTAAGCCTACCCCTGGCACTGCCGGGAGTACCATGACCCACAAGCTGCATGACCCAGAGACCTAGGATAGAACCAAACATGACTGGATGAAAAATAGGTCAATGCAATGATGCCTTGTGATATTCTGCTATACTCATAGATTGGTGCCTAGCCCAGTTGTTATCAGAGAGGCTTCACCCAGCAACTGATGGGAACATGCAGAAACCCACTGCCAAACACTGGGCAGAACTCTAGGAATCCTGCAGAAGGGGTGGGAGGTCGGGTGGGAGAAAGGATCGTAGGAGCCGGGGGGTCCCAGGCACCACAAGAAAACCCACAGAATCGACTAACCCGAGCTCGCGGAGGCTCACAGAGACTGAACCAACAACCAAGGAGCCCGCATGGGACTGACCTAGGCCCTCTGCATATATGTCACAGTTGTGTAGCTTAGTCCTCTTGTGGGACTCAAACAGTGGGAACAGGGGCTGTCTATGGATTTTTTGATGCTTCTTGGAACCCTTGTCCACATACTGGGTCGCCTTGCCCAGCCTTAATACATGGGGAGGAGTTTAGTCTTACTGAAGCTTGATATACCATGTCTTGTTGATATCCACGGGAGGCCTGCCCTCCCTTTCCTGAACAGAAACGGAGGAGGAGTGGCTTGGGAGGGTGAGGGGGTTAGGGGAAAGGGACTAGGAGAAGAGGAGAAAGGGACAACTGTGGCTGAAATGTAAAATTAAAAAAACAAAACAACAACAACAAAACCCCCACAAAAACAGCACACTGACCAGACAGTCTGATCCCCTTGGCAAGTTTTGAGCCAGTGAGAGAAGCTGACATATCAATCAGTAAATAGTGAATGTATGGAGAGGGTGCCTGAGGTGTCCTCTGGCCTCCACACACAAACACATGTGTGCATGTGCACCCAAACACACACACACACACACACACACACACACACACACCAAAAACAAAAGCCTTCTCCAGAGGCTCCAGCCCAGAGAGGGCAACACGTACTGTGCATCAAACATCAGTGGCCTTTTGAGTTTGGGACAACTCATGCAGAAGGAAGTTAAGCAACCCAGAGGTATTTGTTTGGACTGTAAGATTTATTGTTGTTGTTGTTTTACTTAATTTTGGGATTTTTCAAATATTTATCAATTTATATGTCTGTGTGTGAGAATATAAGTTCATTTGTGTGTTGAGGGGTGCATGTGCCTATGTTTATCCGGATGCCAAAGAGGGCCTAAAACCCCTCAGAACTGGGGTCAGGTAGAGTAGTAAATACTGTAACTGTTGAGCTATGGCTGCTGCACCTAGCTGTACTTTCATATGTCAACAAATGGGGCAACTCTGTTTCTCTTTCTGATATGATGGAGTATGCTTTCAAAGTTGATAGACTCCTTTTGCCCCCACCATCAGCTAGGCTCTCTCTGTGATTCTCCTAATAAGGAGAGGCACTTTCCTTCACACAGCTTCTAACCCAAGTTGTTTCTTTAGATTCTTTTATCTCCTGGTGCCAAGGGTTTGTATTAGATGGGGCTCTCTAAAGGAACAGAACTAACAGAGTGAATATGTTTTACAGAATACACTAAAAGAAGATTTATTAGATTGGCTTATAGGATGCCATTGGGGGAGTCCAGCAATGCCTGTTTCCCACCGGGGAGACAGAGAACTCCATGGCTGCCCTATCCACAAGGCTGGGCCTCATTCCCAGTCTAAAGAATTCCTGGAGAGCTGCTGGTCTTCAATCGATGTTGGTTCCGAAGAGGAGGTAGGGAAGGCAGGAGGCCCAGATGAAGACACAAACATGGTGAGTCTTCTCAAAGCCTGTTTCACTCAGAGCACTTGAGGCTGAAATCCGGTTATGACTTGTTTTATGGGCATCTACAGTCAAGCCGCTCAGCTGCGGTGATGGAGGGCATGCTCAGGACGTCTTCAGCTTTGGTGATGGAGTGTGTACTTAATAACACGCTCAGCTTCGATGACAAAGTGCGAGCTAAGTATCATTTGGGGACCCAAGTGATCCCTAGCTCTACAGCCGGGAAAATCAAGGTTGGCGGTTGGCTAGTATAAAAACAAACCAAGGTATTAGAAGAACTGCAGCATGCCTTTCCTGTGCCTCCTGAGTTCTATATTGACAAGCTCTGGTATTTTTATTACTTAAGTTTATTTTGGAATAAATTTGTAAATTTCCTATCTGTATATAATGCATTCTGCTTAGTAGCTAATTATCTTTAATGAAAAAGTTGTCAGCTAGGAAACAAGTCCATAACATCCCAAATTTAATATGTGTTTATTTTTAAAAAGTAATCTTATTTAATGATAAACATGTAACCTAGAACCTTATTAGGATAATCAGGCTAAATATCTGCCTGCGGACACCCCAGTTCTGCAGTGTCCCCACGATCAGCTCATTCCACAGACACCTGCTTGGCTTGCTCCTTCAGATGAGCTGGATATTTTTCGTTGGATTTTATTTTGTGTTAACACCTGCTTTGCATGCTGCGTCCTCTGAACCAAAGGCATGGAATATTGAAAATGGAATGGGAACCTTCATGTCTGAAACCAAATTCCTCATCACCCGACCCGAAGACACACCAGGCTTTCCTCGGCCATTTATTTGCTTTCTATTCACAAAGCCGTCTTACTTATCTGAAAATGCCATCCCACCCTTGACTCTTTCTCTGTCGCTGCTAAATTATAAGCAATTTTCACTTAACACTTGTGCTTTTGTCTAGACTGCTGCATGTTCGGAGCAAGTGAGGAAAAGGCTGCTTGCATCCTCTGACAAATATAACAAACCGAACTTCCAAACCGAAACGTCTAAAACTGAACGGAGGAGGGCTGGAGAGATGGCGCAGAAGAGCACTGGCTGCCCTTCCAGAAAAGCCAGGTTCAGTTCTGAGTACCCACGTGGAGGCTCATGCCTGTGTGTGGCCTCTGTGGGCACCAGGCACACTCCTGGAACACAGACATACAGGCAAAACACCCATACATGTAAGTTTGTTTTTAACAAAAGGGTTTTATATAATCAGTTATTAAATTAAAATATTTTAAATAAATTAAAAAATCTTAAGATGATAAAAAAATCAAAGTTGACTACATAATGATATTTAGTGACACATATTTTTAAAATTAAATAATAAGACTTTAGTACTTTAGGCTGGGGTAGGAGGCCTGCTGTCAAGTTTAAGGCTAGCCTGAGCTACATGAAGAATTTGAGAACAGCCTCTCCTCAAAAAAGCAAACAAAAAGTTGAATGAAGACCTTTTTAAAACATGGATCTATCACTGACAGTTTCATGGTCTGACCCACTGCCCCCCTCAAGCTTGTCTAGCAGTCATTCTCTTTGCCTTGGGAAACTCTTCCGTGGAAATTTCAAGAAGAATAAACTCCCAGTAGGTTTTCAAAAGTGCCGAATCACAGTATAAAAGGGGGGGGGACTTTGTGTGCTGTGTTAAATAGATTTTTTTTAACAAAAACCTCCAGTTCAGACAAGATCGGGCGCGTTCAGGGTGGTATGGCCGTAGACTCATCAAAACAGCGTCTCCATCCTACAGTCGGTGCCCACAATGTCACCAACACATGTCTGCAAAAGAAAGCTCACATACATGTTCGCAAAGAAGCAAGCATCCCAAGTCAGCACAGCTTTGTGTGAGCTGATGATAAACTGTGTCACCCTCAGACAAGGCATCTGTCCTGGCTTACTGCAGCGAGCACCTCCAAGGGTATGAAGATAAGTGAAATATTATCTTACCTGAGAGAACTCTGCAGGCAGGAAAGGTGCCACATATCAATTTCAAATGACTTTACACTGTGATAAATGCATTAATTGTGTCACAGAAGTTCACACAGAAGCGAGTCCCTACTGCTCCAGAAAAGGGTGGTTGGAGAGAACAGGGTTTTGCAACATAGTACCCTCTTAGGTGGAATCTAAGTGTGCTTCACTAAACTAGTTCCTTCATGCCTTTTCTCTGCCTGGGCTCCTCTGTGTGTGTGTGTGTGTGTGTGTGTGTGTGTGTGTGTGTGTGTGTGTGTGTGTGTGTATGCATGTGTGTGCATATGTATGTGTGTGTATGCATGTGTGTGTGTGCATGCATGCATGTTTATGTGTGTGTGTGCATGCGTGTATGTGTGGTCACTGTACCAAGCATTTACTGAACATCTATTCTGTGAAAGCTTTCCCTTGCACTGTTCTTAGCAAAAAATGTATTTTTCTGTCCCTATTCCATGATGTAGTCATGGATGTAGTCCAAGATGACAAGTTCCTGGCCCACCTCACAGCCAGGATGTGGTTGTGCTGAGCTCCCACCCCACCCCACTGCACCCACTCTCCCCTCGTACAGAGCCAGCCACCTGCAAGCATCTGACGTGTCCATTTGTTTGTGTATGAAACACCAGTATCTAGTATGGCTAGTGAGATAAGCACGGAGGTCATTTCCTCATGACAAAATTGTAGGATTTTTTTTTATACGTTTCTCTTTCCACTTTTACATGTTCAAAATTGTTTTAATCTTAACATGTATTATTTATAAAATGAAAATTATAAATTTTAACTTTAATTTAAATAAAAGCATAAATTATTTCTACTGAAAAAGCATACATAAGCATGAATGCATACATCAGAGCAGTCAAGGCAGAGACTCATAACTGGTCAAAGTGCTAGAGACTAAGTGACTGTCGAATGTCTAGACATGAATGGGAAATTTAGTTCTTCACCTCCATGACTCAGGGAATAGTCCAGAAAAAGACAGACTATGGGGCAGGGAGAATGTAAGAGCTGGAAGATGGAGAGGAGCACTGTGAAATGCTGTCTTCTGGACATGACATACCCATTGCACTCAAACCTCACAGCAGTATGGCTATCAACGTAAGATCATGAGTCTCCACATTCTAACCTCAGTGAATGAGGGGAGGGGCTAATGAGGCTCCACTCCTACCAGTTGATGGATGGTGGCAAAAGTTAGGGATGAAGTTATATTTATACTGGGTTGTGGCTCCCTGTTCCAATGTCCCAGTGTAGGCTCCTCATATTACAGTGGATGGCCTCTGGTGGTTGGAATGAAAATGGCCCCCTTAGGTTCATAGGGAATTGCACTATTAGGAGGCGGACCCTTGTTGGAGTAGGTGTGGCCTTATTGGAGGAAGTGTGTCACAGGGGGTGGGCTTTGAGGTTTCAAATCCTGAAGTCAGGCCTAGTGTCACTCTCTCTCTGCCCATTGCCTGCGAATCAGGATAGGACTCTATGTTCCTTCTCCAGCATCTCATCTGCCTGTGCGCCACCTTGCTTTCCACCATGACAATAATGCACTAAACCTCTGAACTGTAAACCAGCCCCCATTAAACGTATTCCTTTATAAGAGTTGATTTGGTCATGGTGTCCCTTCACAGTCACAGAAGCCCTAACTAAGACAGCCCATACCCATGTGTATGCAAGCAGCGTTGTTTGGACCCTATGAGTTCTAAAAGATGAGGAGGAGGAGAGCTGATCTGTACACCGACTGCCCCACCTGGCCCTGGGGCCCAGGGTGAGATTAGCCGGACTGGTAGAGCTGGGATACAACTTTAGGACAAAGTGGTGTGCCAGAAGGCAAGAACCAGGAGGTGACATAAGACTACCGCCCCTGGCTACATACTTGCTCTGTGTTATGTGCCTAGAGGTTGCCGAGAGGAACTTTTCTTCAGAGTGCCCCTCCTCCGACCAGGAAGCTGTCAGAAGCCAGCTCAAGCTACAGGAATAGAAAATTCTATTTGACATTGTCAACTCCCCTTTTTCATCCCCCCTCTGGTTCTAAGAGATCCTTTTGAAAACCTATGTGAGTTCATTAACCGCTCCTAGGATGATTCAAATTTGAAGAGGAAAGAAAAATCAGTGACTTGAGCAGGCAGTGGTAGTCCTTTCTTGTGCAATTGCCACTTCAAAGCACTGGGGGTTGGTCTTCCTCCTCATCTCCCAGGAGCTGGCTATTGCAGAGAAGGATATTATTTAAGGTGAAAAAATAAAAGTCCGTAAACAGACCAATTTATGTTCCTAAGAAGCAGCAAATGCCAGAGGCAGGGTGCAGATAAGATTATCTGTTGCTGAAAGTAGCAAAGTAGCCTGGCCCCCGGGCCACTTCTGATGTTCTATCCACTGATAAAGGACCTCAGCCTTGTCCACATGCAAAGGGGAGAGTCAGTAGTGGGCTGACTGATGCATGGTACGGGCGAGAGGGTATCTCAGCATCCAGGAGACTGAAGAGAAAAAGCTGACACTGCACCCGCACACAGGCAGTACACCAGCCAGCCCTGGGGCGGGGTGAAGCTCCCTGCTAAGCAGACCACAGCCTGAGCATCAGGGGCTGGTAAAACAGGCCACACTCCCCACCTGCGACCATGATGATACGGGTAGGAAAGGAGCCACACCTCAGGAAGGAGGCACCAAACACAGGACAGTCTGTGTTCCTTTTCGATGGCAGAGTTCAGCATCCATATTTCTAGAACATGTTTTGGGTTTTGTTGGGGCAGGAGGTATAGGTATGTGTTCATGGAAGTCCATGCGTATATGCATGTAGAGGTCAATGGTGGACATCAAGTGTCTTCTGCACTCTCCACCTTATCTTTTGAGACAGGGCCTCTCAGAACCTAAAGCTCACTGATTGGTTATAGTGCTGGCCAATGAGCTCCAGGCATCTGTCAGTCTGGGCCCAAGCAGAGATTACAGACTGTACTATATAGCTCCATGGGGCGGACATCACTATGGAAAGAGTCAATTGGAAGGGGAGGAAAGGGTCCTAGTTCCTGTCTGGAACCCTGGAGCAGACAGTGACAGTACATGGGTGGTCCCTATGAGTTCATAGTTGCGGGTGGCCCTGATAGTTCACATGGCCCACAGAGAGGGATGTTTCCCTTCAGCACCAAAGAACAATCCTATCGGGCTAGGAAGGAGGCTCACTCAATATGTGTTAGCTGTCCAAGTTCTGGTCCCCAGGGCCCACATAAAAAGCTGGGCATAGCAGTGCAAGCCTGTAACCCCAGCTCTGCTCGGGGCCCAGATTTGTCTTCTTGTTTTCCTATGTCTCTGTCTAGATCTCTCTTTCCTGCCTTCAGGGTGGATATGCTGTGGAAAGGTGACCATATGGGAAAATCTCACTGTAATGAGGGGTGGGCCTTTGTCCCAGGGAGCAGGTCTCCTGTCACGGAAGTAGACCATGTTTGCCCAAACCAGAACAGGGTATGAGGCATGTGTGCCATGATTTAAAAGTTTTAGCTGTGCTGATACAAAGAGGTGAAGAATGCGAGATCTGCCATTAGTGATGCTTTCTGCAACAGTGCAGTCAATTGCACTTTATTATTTTTTTAAGATTTATTTATTATGTATATAATGTTCTGTCTGTCTGTATGCTTGCATGCCAGAAGAGGGCGCCAGAGCTCATTACAGATGGCTGTGAGCCACCATGTGGTTGCTAGGAATTAAACTCAGGACCTCTGGAAGAGCAGTCAGTGCTCTTAACCTCTGAGCCATCTCTCTAGCCCCCAATTGCACTTTATAAGAAAAACAAAATTCTGCAACAAGAGAACAGCACACGTGGTCATTAGCATGGCTAATCCACTCTCTGGGCTGTGCTTGATGACTGTGTGGAAATCTGGCAGGAAAGTAAACAAGAAAATCTCAGGACTTCTACCACATCCCAGAAGACTGGAGGTCCAAGCAGTTCCTCCCAGCTGACCAGTGCTCATACTCAGAGATCCATGAGATGGAGCTGAAAGAATCCTTACAGACAACACCAATCATAAGTCTCGTGTATAAGTATGAAAATTGAACCCTCATTACCCTTGCCTGTCCATGGGCCCTTATTTCTAGCCTGAGTGCCTTGCCTTTCTAAAAAACTTCATTTTTCCTCCCAGCTACTCCCTCCAACTTTCCCTTCTCTCTAGGATCTAGTTTCCCCTTTAGCAGAAGTGGAAGGAGCTATTATTTATATCTTTATATTTATATCACACAGTATCTTCTCAAATGGATTTCAAGTTAAGTACACAAATCTTATAGAGCTGGGAGGCAAGTCAATGGATAAAGTACATGCATACAAGTGAAAGGACATGAGTTCAAATCCCCAGAACCTATTTAAAAGCCAAGCACAGATACACACACCTGTAATGCCAATGTTCCTATGGGTGATATTGTAGAAGTGAGGATGGGGTCGGGAATAGAGACAGAATTGCTGGAAGCTCAGGGACCAGCTAGCCTGGAATACGCTAGAGCAAACAACCAAGAGACCCTAGAGTAAACAAGGTTCTCTATCCTCCAAATGCTCTCTGTGGTACCTGCACACCGACTCCCACATATGAACAAACATAAAGAAGAAGAAAAACTGGTAGGTAACATTTCCTTGTTTCCACCAAGCTCATTAAAGTCAGTGTGGAAACATGGCAGAGAATAAGACAGTAACAATCAACTAATTGCTTAAAGACTGGTTGCTCCTTCCGATTGAAGGGACTTGCAAAGAGCTGACCTTGAGATTCCTAGACTTGGAGTCGGAGACAAATTACACTCAAGTACTAGCAAGTTGTTCACTCTCTCAGCTTCGGTTCTCTCATTGCTAAGCCAGGAATGATGCTGTATCTTTCAGAGCTATAAATGGAGCAACGAATATAAAGGAATATAACAGAGAAGTTGTTTGAAAAGTTCTCTCTTCTTCCTCCTCATCAAAGTGCCAGTAGTTCTCCCAGCCATCAAAGAGAGGGACCTGCCTTGCACTGGGCATCAGGGATTCTGGGATGATTCATGTCATCATTACTTATTGTGTGGACAGTGGGTTCTGAGGCTGCAGTGAGGGGACGTGATGTCTAAGGAGGACAGAGAACCAGGTGAGATGCCCACCCAGGGTGCATTGCACCTCTTGCTGTTCATATTTATAGAAGGGCATTTAAACATTTAAATCCCCTCCTCTCTGAGGCAGTGCATGACCTCCCCCCCCCATTAACTGATATAAAAATAGTAATTAAGTGGCCTATGAGACTAAGGGATGAAATGCTGGGAACGCAGATCTGTGCTGTGAGACACCAGAGTCAGGGAAAGCCTCATTCATCTCAATGGATGGATGGATGGATGGATGGATGGATGGATGGATGGATGTTCACTTTCAGCACTATGCAGACCTTCTGTTTTTATGAAACAGGCAAATCGGGTCTGGCTTAACACCTTTTAAATTTTTATTTTCTTTTTTCTTTTTAAAAACTAGCATATATATTGCTTATACACCTCACTGGCTGACTCCTATCTTGTGGATTCAGGCTGCCATAACGAAACACCACAACTGGGTAGGTTTCTCGGCCCGGCCTCCACTGGAAGTTACAGCTTCAATGTATGAATTGGGGCGGCCGGGGAGGGGGGCGCAATCCTCACACAGTAAGCTCATTACTTAATAAGGGACAAACTAAAAACTTCCAGGGGAGTTTTTCTAATGATTAGGTTGTGTAAAATACTTCAGAAAAGAAAGGCTCTCCACAGTAAAAAAATAAAATAAAATAAATAAAACAAAATGAAAGGAAGTTTCATGGAGAACTCAGAGCCAGGAGTGGTAAGTCCTAACGTCAGCCCTGAAACAAACTCTGGTGGGCTTTGCTCAGCACCTCAGGTCCTTCTTCCTTCTGCCATTCCAGTGTCCTCATGGCAACAAGCACCAGGCGTTCTGATTGGAGGAGCAGCGCTGCCTCCTCTCCTTGCGCTCTTCAGCTCTGCCAGAGCAGAATAGCACCAGGACCAGCAGCTACTGTCACTCCAGGCTGCCCTCTTCATCGGAAAGTCACTGTCCTCCCTCTGCCCCACCTCTGCCATCTTAGTTTATGTGACCAGGGCTCTGATTGCAGTCTGCAGAGTTCTACTGTCAGCAACCTGCGTTCATCCTACATGACAAAAAAGAAAAAACAGAAATCAAACTCAAACTCTTTCACAGAGTACTTTGAGCTTGGCGGGAGGGGAGGGAGGTGGGGGGGAATGCTAGCTACACTTATGTAGGGGAAGCTCCTTAGGGGTTTGCAGAGCCTTGGGCTGGAGAGACAGCTCAGCAGTTAAGAGTACTGATGGCCGTTCCTGAGGACCTGAGTTAATTCCCAGTATCTACATGGTGGCTCACAACTTCCCATAACTCCAGTTCCAGGTAATCTGACACCCTCTTCTGGCCTTTGTGGGCACCACCTGCATTCTGTGCACAGTCATATACACAGGTAAAACACCTGAACATAAGATAAAAGCTGAAAGAAATTGGGGAAAAACAAGTGTAGAGACTTATACATTAAAGTATAGAGTACAAATGCAAGAAGATAGCCCTCAGAATCCAGACAATAAACCGGGCTGCTTTAGCCTCTCTTGATACATTCTGGGCTTTCTATTTGGAGTTCTACAACAGAGTGGCTGCAGTCAGAGAGATGCACCCACAGAATCCGAAGAACAGAAAGCCCTGAGAGCCCTAGCAAGAGAATGTCTCCGTGGGATGCGCTGCGACTGGCCCAGCCTCTCTCTGTGTGCTTGTCATAGATAACCTTGATCTCAGTTGGGGTTTTAATGGAGGTAGACTGGTAATGGAGGGGAAAATAACTTCTCCTCTCCCCCTGCTGTTTCCTATTAGCTGTGCATGAGGTTTTGTTATTCTCCGATGTTTACTTAAAAGAGATCATAAATGTTAGCTGCAGACCAAAGCTGGCGAGAATGGCAGCCACAAAATAACGAAGAGCCGAGATTAGAAGACGTCTGAGCCAGACAGTTTACCTGTGTCCTATGTAAGTACACACAGTGGCCGGCATGTGCTGGCACCGTCCGCTGCAGAGGATACTGGGAGAGTACAGGAGAAGGGAAGCCTTTGCTCCTTCACCATGGATGCTACTGATGGTTCCTCTCTGCTGGTGTGTGATGAGCCCGTGAGTGGAAACTGTGGATGCGAAGGTAAAATCACAAGGATCTTGCAAAGTGTAAACCTCCAAAGCTGCCTGTTCTGAGCGCCTGACACCTGACACAGCCAGGCCTGAGGCTCCACATGCCCTGTGTCATTTCATTCTGGGGCACTGGGAAGGGCAGGCTTACCTCCAGCTTACTGCTATGGGAGCTCAGACAGGTTAGGCTAGCTCTCCAAAGTCACTCTGTTGGTCTGCAACTGATACCGGGTGTAGATGGATTTCTAACCTCATGTTTGTCCCTTTACGCTTTAAGCAGAGAACGTGGGTACTGGCATAAATGCTGGGAGGTGGGAAGACAGCCTCTGCTGGGTTCTGATCTCTGTGCCCCTGACCCAGTTCGTAAGCTGAATCCCCAACCTCTACTGTGACAGTATGTGGAGCTCAGGTTTCTGTGGAAGCAGGGTGAAACAACATGGAATAAGGGTAGATCTTAGGTTTCTGTTGCTGGGAAGATTCACATGACCATGGCAACTCTTATAAAGGAAAATATTTAATTGGGGCTGGCTTACAGTTCAGAAGTTTAGTCCATTATTGTCATGGTGGGAAATAAGGTGACACACAGGCAGACATGGTGCTGGAGAAGGAGCACAGAGTCCTACATCCTGATTCACAGGCAGTAGGCAGAGACAGTGACACTGCACCCAATTTGATCATCTAAGACCTCAAAGCCGCCCCCCCCCCACCAGTGACACACTTCCTCCAACAAGACCACACTTCCTGATAGTGCCACTCCCTATGAGGCTATGGGGATCATTTTCATTCAAGCCACCACAGGGTGGGAGGGTCCAATAGGACTAGTGTCCTCACAGAAAGAGACACAAGGAGACACTAGAGAGTTTGTATGATCTCTGAGAGAAACACAAGGTAAAGATGACCTGAAGACAAAGAGAGGGCCACTGGCAGGCCAGGAAGACAGACCAGGAAACTGCTTGTTGCCCCGGAGCAGCTGGTGCTTGGGCTCAAACTCACATCATGGTTGCTTACTTGCCTTCTCCCTGGCGTGACCCTGGGCAGCACCCTGTGTACAGCCAGGTGCTGCGAGGAAAATGCACGTGTCCCCTGGAAGTCTCAGACCACGAAGGGCCTGCATCCACCCTGCAGGATGCTCCTTTATGATTTGGTTTGGTCACTGTGTATTACTTTTTTTCTTTTTCATTTGCATACATTAATTATATATGGTAGAGGCTTTCTTAAGAATTTTCAAGAATACACATAATGCATTTTGATCAATCTACCTCCGGTCACCCTATCTTTTCCCCCTCCTACTCCGGCTGTTTGGTTTGATTTTGTTTGGGTGGCCAATTGCATTTTTCTTTCTGTTTTCCCACATGTATGTGTGAGGCTTATGTGCATCTGTGTGTTCATGTTCACAAGTGTGTGGGGGTGCATGCTCAAAGTTGATGTCAGGTGTCTTCCTCTATCGTTCTTCACTTTCACTGATGTGGTGGGTTCCTCTTCGAACCCAGAGCTTGCCAGTTCCTGGCGAGTCCCAACTTGTCCCCAGGGCGTCCATCTGCCTCTACCTCTGGAGGGCTGAGATTACAGGTGGCTGCCATGTTTGCCCAGCTTTTCCTGCTGCGGGTTCTGGAGAGCCCAACTCAAGGCACAGACTTGTGCGACAAGTGCTTTATCCGCTGAGCCATCTCCCCAGCCCCACCCCCACTGCGTTTTATTAGGGTTTCTTACAAGATTCTGGGTGAGGGATTATTTACAGAAACTTAGGTCTCAATGGATGGCTATTCCACTGAAGAAGGTTTCTCCAGCCCAGGCAGTCATTAACTGCCCATTTATAGTCAGGGAGGGGTGGGGCTTCACAAGCCTCTTCCTGCCAAGCTATGATTATCAACTTAGAGCTTCTCAGGGAGGGGCCAGGCCTCATGGGCCCCTTTCCTCATTCTCAACCCCATGTTGAGATACTGACATGCCTCCTCTCTGCTAGTAAAGATCCAGACAGCAGCAGCACTGCCAAGTTTCTAAGATCGCATTCCACCTCATCCTACCCCTTCCTTCAATTCTTACATCATTCCTGCCCCCTCTTCAGGGATGTCCCCTGAGCCTTGGTAGGGGTGATACAGATGCCCAAAGAGTTCTCTAATGAGATCATCTAAGCCCAGGCAATGCAGATAACTCTTTCCTTTGGTGGCCTGAGCACCATTCAGGGTGGGTGTGACATTACCAGGCACCATTCCCTGGTGGAGTAGGAGGGTTCATCTGTATTTCTGTGCTTTGATTGATTAAATAAAGAGGATGCCTGGCCTATAAGATAGGACACAGCCCTTAGGTGGGCAGAGTAGACAGAACGGAAGGCGGTGAGAGAGAAAGGAAGTGGGAGAGATGACATGATCCTCCGGCCCATGATGGATGCAGGTTAGACTTTTCCCATAAGTCACCACCTTGTGGTGACACACAGATTATTAGGAATGGGTTAGTTTATGATGTGAGGGCTAGCCAAGAAGAGGCTAGTGATAATGGGCCAGGCAGAGTTTAAATGAATATAATTGTCATGTGGTTATTTCGGGCATAAGCAAGCGCCGCAGCCAGGAGCCAGGCACAGGGAACAAAACAGCCCCACTTCTCGGCGGCTGGAACACAACCCACACCTCCTTTTACAACACCCTGGTTCCTAGGTTGAGCACCCAGGTCAGTCTCGGGGCAGTCCCTGGTGCGGTGGTTGGAGGGCCCCTTCAGTAAGACCTCTAGTGATGCAGTTTCTGTGGGAGATTCCTTGGAAGAGACACTTGAAGCTAAGTTCCTTAAAGCAAAGTCTATCAAACTTCCACAGCCAGCACCACGAGCAAAAGGGCGTTCACAAAGCGCACCTCAGATAGCTTACCATAAACAGCAAAGTTTGCTGTTTCAGATGTGGCACCTCCATGCGTCCTGTTGGTTTTTACTCGGGGCATCATCAATTCCTTTCCTCTTTCCCTAACCACCAGCAAGTTCCATTGGCACTACCTCCAAAATACATCCTGAACCTTAACGATGCCCCCACTACTTCTATTATCCTGTCGCGAGCCCCTTTCACTCCCAGCCAAGTTACTCAGCAAAGTTCTGCTGCCCTGTAGGGCATCTGTAGATGAGCAGCAGCCTCCAACGGAACAGCCCGAACCTTCGACAGCACAGACAAGATGTAGTCAGTCCTCTGTTTAATAATCCCATCTCTCTCGGTCACACTAAGAATAAAATTTACAACCCTTCCCGTAACCACAGGTGTGGTGTCATCCAGCCCCTGCTACACGAAGTCTGACAAGGATACCCCTACAGGGAGCTACTTAGAACCTCCTTGGGCCTCAGGCCGCATCATAAACCTAGCCAATCAGAATAAGCCCTTTAGCCAGACCCCAAGATGGCTGACACGCACAAGAGGTTTGAAAAGCATTGATACAATCCATCTCTGTTTTCCTCCCCAGTTGTTCCACGTCACCTATCCTAGCTGGTCCTCAAACAAGCCAAGCTGTTCCAGCTTTCTGCTCTTTTACCTAAAACACTGTCCCTCCAAGACCGTCTCATATTTATTCCTTGTCCTAATTCAGGTCTTTTCTCTTTGTTATCCCTTCAAGGCTTCTCGGGGCACCCTAAAACTGCTCCCCACTTTCCCACTTGTGTCCCACAAGGCACACATTGTCCTCCTTTCCTGCTTTATTCTCTTAATGGTATCTATATTATTTGTACACATTGCACATTTTCTAAACAGAATACCAGCTCTGTAGGAAGAGGAAGTGACTTTGCTCACTGTTAGAATCTGGTGCTTTAGAGAGAGCTAGGGTTATGGGAGATATTCTCTCATTACTGATTACTGTGAACTAATGAGCAAAAGATGAGATCATGAGGGAACGTGCCCCTCCTTACTACCGAATGGGCAGCTTTTCTGAAGTCAGCAACTTTGCAGAGACCACCCAAGCGTACTATACAACCAATGCTCTCCGCAAACACAGACAAGGTGTCTTCACCACGACCGCACACTCCTCTCTCTCTCTCTCTCTCTCAATTTGAAAGTCCTGAGCAAACATTTACGTATTGATCTTCTACATTGCTCAACATAATCTCCACTTTCTCATCCAGCATAGATATCGAGTTCTGCTCACAGCTTCAGTTTTTCCATCTTTAACAATTACCTTCTTTATTATTTGGGCAGCCATAGAGATGAAAGTAGTAAAGACATAAAAGGTCTAAAAAGGAAAAGTGATCTCCTCCTGCTTTTCTCCTCGCAGTTGCCCTCCCTGATTGCAGCCACTGCTGTCAGTCCCCTGCAGAAGCGTGTGTGCACACATGCATGTGGGTTTATTCTTTCTCTTACACAAGGGAAGAACACTCAAGGGCATATCTCCATCTTAAGTTTGTTTTACTACACAAGTTACCATGAAAGCCACTCAATAATAAAGAATATCTAATATTTATCAGGTGGCCCGATGCACTCGTGGGTCACATTCTGTTGCAGGGTCAAAAGGCTGGAAAGTCAAAGTTCTCAGAGAATGAAACTGGACACAACTTTTTGCTGTCATTGCCTTCTGTCTTTTTGAAAAGAAGAGGGTAAGTATAAGTTGCTGTTTCAAGGACTCTGGTTCCTCAGCCCCGCGCTGTACATTTTACCTCTAAGGCTTGCCCTTTTATAGCAAATGGTCTTTAAGTTATTTGTGCTTCTATAGTCTGATGCTGTGGAGTCTGGTCCTGGTTTGTATTCTACGTTAGCCATACATTTCTGAGGGAGCAACCAGGGATGTTACTCATTTGATTCAGCTGTCAGCCACTTGTAGCCAGGCTCTGAGAGCACAGGCCTCTCCAAGAAGAAAGGGTTTTCCTGTTATAGAACCTCCTTTGTGCACGTTTCTCCCTAGATGTCACAGATCAGGAGTAAAGCGACATTTGATCTGGGCCTTTTCTCAGCAGATGGAAGTCCCCATTTCTCAGACCAGAGCACACATTCTCTCCCCTGCCACACTCACTGCCACATTGTGTTAAACTACTGAGCACTGAACCAGGAACCTAACTCCCGCTTTAGCATTATTTCTGCAGGAAGTATATTCTGCGTCGGATAACTAATGCAGGAATCTGTAAAACATGACCTGGTCATTCCTTTTATAAATCTGCTATCTCTTGACGTCTTTTCTATTTTTGGCAGTGCTGAGGCTTAAACCCTTGGCCTTGCACATGCTAGGCAAGTGCTCTAGAAACGCCTCTAGCCCTTTGCCACCTCCTAACAAGCTACAGAACGCTGTGCAAATTAAGAGGAAGGTAATATTATACTCATAATTTTGAACCTCAAAACCCACTGCCAGTGACACACTTCCTCCAACAAGGCCACATCTCCTAATCCCTGCCAAGTAGCACACTCCCTAATGACCAAGAATTCAAATATATGAGCGTATGGGGGCATCCCTATTCAAACCACACAATCATCTTATTACTAACTTAGACTCCCATCTGGGGTGGAGCCTTGTGAGTCAAGGCATCTTTGTCAATTATGTATTGTTGAGAGCATTTTCTTCCACAGCCCTGTTGGCAGAAGCGTCTGCTGCAGATCAGGGCCAGACACGGAGTAAGTACCAAAATGTCTGTCAACGGATGAATGTGTAAATTAATGAACGTAGAAAGTGGCTTACAAAAAGAGCCACTCAACATTGGCAAAACCATTTGCCCAGGGAATCAGAATCTGGAAACAGACCAATTTTTTACAAGATGGTTTGAATCAATGGGAAATTTGCTAATATTACAGCGAACTGAAACAAACTGGTGGTTTTGGTAAATTATGTGTGTGAACCGGTTATTAGGTAAATTGGTCAATTTTTTTTTTAAAGCACTCCTTGGGTAACAACTGAAACTTGATTCCAAAAGCACAGATCCAGCCTGGATTCCCTCTGTGCCTGCACCCCCCAGATCTAGTAAGTGTCTAGTCCATCTATTTAAGTCTAGTCCATCTATTTAAGTTGCCCTCAAGCCTGCTGAGGCAGCCCCTCTCTTCCCTTCCTGCCCCTCTCTTCCAGCTACTGCCTCCTGTCTGGACAAATCATCCTCTCTCTCAGCCCTGGTGTCCATCATTCCTGTCAGGTCTACTGCTCTGGGCACAAACACTGACTATTCATGTGCTTTACACCCTGATGTAGCCTCACCCACCTTCTATGTCATGAGCTATTTGGGACAAATAACCGCCTAGAAGAAAACTGTATATTTCACTATAAGACTGTGTTGTCTAGAGGATACCCCAAGCCATCTGATTCTTCCCTTGCTAAGCAGTATCTACAGATGGCACACTCTGCCACACCATCTATTTCCAGCTCGGATCATTATCGCAGAGTTGTTGTAGAACATGTGTTGGTATGTCTATTCTTTGAATTCTCTTTTGAACTAGTTAGAACATCTGCCAATTTCCCTCACTGCATAAGTTAAATAAACTCTTTAATACATATTCATTATAACTGCATAAGAATCATGATTTACTCTTTCTAAAACATTATGTTTTAACACATTCCCTTCCCCTGGTCTCCTTATACCACACAGTACTTAGGTCGGAGCCATAAAAGGCAGAGCCTGGGTGCTGTAAATGCCCGTGGCCCTGGGTAAGTGAGCCACTTGGCTCACTATTGCCTTTGAGCAATGACTTCTAGCGCTCATGGCTTTTCTTATTATTACCTTTTCATCACAGCGAAAGCACATATCTTTGTAAGTTGTTGAACCATTAGTTGTTTAAACAATTTTACATGTAAGTTTAAAAAACATACACAGTGAAGTCATGACTTGGCTTTGAGCATATTCACAGAGTTGTATAGCTACCACGACAATTAGCTCTAGAAGATTCTCATTCACCGCAAAAAAAAAAAAAAAAGTCCATTCTAAATCACTCCTCTGAGACACGCTCAACTACCCAGTCCTTGGAAAGCACTAATCTGCTGCCCGTCTCTCTGGATCCCCTTTCTATAGACATGTCATACAAAATGAATTATTCACTTCTTTAATTTAATGTATTTTTAAAGTTAATCCATGTTGTTATAAGTATATGCCCCCTCATTTTTTTATAACCAATTTAATCCCACTTTTGGATGTGTCGCGTTTAGTTATTCATTAATCAATTGATGAATATTCGGGTTTTCCACTATTTATTATGAGCAATGCTGATGTGGATAATTATACAAATATTTTATTTCTCTTGAACATGTAACTTCACTGGCAGGTTGGTTTCCAAGGTTACTATTTATCTTCATTTTCACCACATACAAAAAAGAGGACTCTAAATTACCCATGTCTTTGTCAACACTTGTGATTATTTGCCTTGTTTGTCATGGCCATTTTGGCGGTTTGTTTTGATTGGTGTTTTATGGTTTACAGGATCAGTTCAGTTTTCCCTCAACCATTATTTTAAGCACGTTCCTTGTCAGCACGGATTTTGAAAGGCTTTCTGGAACATTTGGGGAAGGAAGTTCTGGGGCACTCCTTTGTGGGGACTCGTGCTAGTATCTTTCCTCCTCCTTTCTAGCTTCTTATAAAGACACTACCCTCTGTCACTACCAAGACCACCATTATCTATAGAGGGTCCATGCTTTCCCTTCATGTGAGACACTGAGGGGAGGGAATTGGCCTCATGCTCATTTGTAACACCATTTTAGAATCATACAATTGACATGCATCTGATTTCTTGCTCTGTTTCAGCTAGATAGGATCATCCAGGTTAAGAATATAATCTCCATACCCATGAATACACATAGTACAAATCTTATTCAGTAGGTTGGAAGGGTGTGGAAAGGCCTGGATGTCTGAGGAATTAGGAGAGGAGTAGGATGGTTATGGTCAAAATACAGGATACGCGTGTAAGAAATTCTCAAGGAATTAATATCTATTTTTCAAAAGAGCACAATCCCAGTCTCAAAAGAAAAATGCATACACTTCTTTTTCTTCCTCCTCTTTCCTCAGAGGCGATCACCGATCACTAAACCATCATCTAATGCACAGATAAGGGCATAATCCACGAATGACTGAGAAGCTTGAGACACCTTAGAATCCCTGACACCAAGACCTGCCTTGGCAACTCTAAACTGTATTTATGATCAGATTGTCATGTGAGAGGGGAAACTTTAGTCTTAACTCTGGGTAGTATAGCTTGTGATAACTGACCTCGGTCCCCAAACACACACCACACCACACACACACACACACACACACACACACACACACACACTTCCTGGCCCACTTCTGAACTCCCTAAGTGAAGTTCTGCCCACCATTCCAACGTTTTGGAGACATCTTCAATGTTCCCACAGACTGGACCCTCCTTACCTCGATCGTAGCTTTCTATTCTTTTTCTATTATTTGATATGATAGTTTTCACTAAGGCAAACTGACCTTTTGTCTTTCTTGAAGCATTTCATGGATATTTTTCTTTCATGAGGATGTCTTTCAAAGGTGTTTTCCTATCTCCCAAAGAACTAGCTATGTAGATTAGATATCACTTAGGTGTACTGATAAATAAGACAGGAATTCATGGCAAACCTATTGCCTTAGCCTCGTGAGAGCTCAGTTTTCTGATATGTGACACACACAAACACTACACACATGTGGACTACACATGCACACATATTACACACTCTTCAGGACTATATTTGAAAACTTTTCTTAAATAAAAAAACAAATCCTTCAAATGTTGTCAAAATGTTCCTCTTTCCAAAAGTTTATAACAAACACACGTACATACAAAGCATATACATTTTAAAAATCTTTCTTTAAAAATTATGAGGATGGATGCTGAAGCTCTGAAAGCTCCTGGATCTTCATCCTGGACAGCCCTAGTGTGATGTAGAGTAAGCAGATAAGAAATTGCTCTCTACATGTATTAGCGTCCCAGCAGCATCTCTCAGGAATGTGAGTGGTTTGGAGCCATCAACCCTCCCTAGGACTTTCTTGGTTGAGGAGCGAGTCCACCGTGAAGTATAATTCCACTATTTCAGTATAAGCCTGTTGACCGTGAGGATAAAAATGTAGAATTCCTCCCGGCTTTGAAGTGGTGTGGAAGGCTTGTCTCCATACCCCAGATTGTTCCTAGCTCAGCTCTCAGCCCGTCGGGCTGCTTGGTGAAACACTTGCTATTTTTAGTTGTGAAGATGGTTTTCTTGAATCACTGGCACATTCACTATACATTTGAGGAAATAAATGTTAATTTATCTGTGCATGTTTAATTTTCATAAAATTAAAATGCTGTATTTAGGAGACACGGTCCTTTTAATGGAAGTAGTTTTTCACTGAAGGGGGTTTTTCAGGCCAAGGCCATTGCTAGGCCTGTTTCTATAGAGCTAGTAAGTAAATTCAACACAGGATATAGAATTTCCAGTTCTGGCTTGAGGAGAAGGCCACTTAACGCTTACATCAATTTAAGGGAAAATAGGGGCTGCATTTATGTGTGTTAGCTTTCTCTTTCACTCTTCATTATCAGAGCTGAGTGGAAGGGAAGGACAGAAGTATCATCACTTGTGAGGGTCAAGGGGGGCTTTACCTCATGCTACCCAGTTCCTCATGTTTGTTATAAACTTCTGGAAAGAGGAACATTTTGACAACATTTGAAGGATTTGTCTCTTATCTCAGGGCTGGAGAGATGGTTCAGCAATTAAGATCTCTTGCTGCTCTTGCAGAGGTCCTAGGTCTGGTTCCCAGTATCCACACAGTGGCTCCCAACCATTTCTAACTCCAGTTCTAGGTGATCTAATGCCCTCTGTCCTCTACAGGCACTGCATGTGTGGCACATTTACATGCAATGAAGCAAAGCATACACACACACTCTTACACACACACACTCACATACACACACACCCACATACACACACACACTCACATACA
>JAQHUG010000128.1:35217-58765 GCA_028555095.1 Dicrostonyx torquatus | reverse complement strand
TAATTCCAGCACTGTGGAGTCCATCCTATTCTTGAAAAAGGAGCCAAAAATATATATTGGAAACAAGAAAACCTCATGACAACCAATACTGATCAAACTAGATATCCACACGTAGAATAATGAATCTATATCCCTGTCCCTCATTCTGTGCAAATGTCAATTCAAAGGGGATCAAAGTACTTAAGGTCAAAAACCTTGAAACTTCTTAAGGAAAGCAGAAGAAGACACCTCATATTTATATATATTATATAAATATTTATATATATTATATATGTGTATGTGATGACTTTCAGAATAGGTCTTTAATTGCTCAGGAAATACTAGCAACAATTGACAAGTGGGGCTGTAACAAATTAAAAGGCACAGCACAAAACAATTAACAAAGAGAAGAGCCAGCTTGAAGAATGAGAGGAAAGCTTTGCCAGCTATGCATCTGAGAAAGGATAGATGTCCAGAGCACATAAAGAACTCAAACATAAACAACAAAACAGAGAACCGAGCCAACAAATGAGCAAATGGATTAAACAAACAGTTCTCAAAAGAAGTACAAGTGGGGACTGGGGAAATGGTCCCGTCAGTGCAGTGGTTACCCTCTGTTGCTCTGATGAAAATACCAGGGCCGAGGCAGCTTATAGAGGGAGGCGTTTGTTGGGGCTTACAGTCCAGAACGCTAGATGTGCATCAGAGCAGGAAGACATGAGGTTGCAGGCATGGTGGCTGGAGCAGGAAGCTGAGAAACCACATCTTCAATACCAACCAAAGAGTGAACGGGAATTTGGGCAACGCTATGAACTCTCAAAGCCCACCTCCAATGCATGTGTCCTCCGGCAGAACTGCACCCCCTAGACTGCCCCAGGTAGAACCACCAGCTGTGGACCAAGTGTTACTACACAAGTTCATATGGAATGTTTCTCATCCAAACGACCATGCAGTAAAGGGCCTGCTGTGCAAGCAGGAGAACATGAGCCTGAATTCTGGGCACCTGCAGAAGAAACCAGGGGTAGGAAATATCCTCCTGTAACCTCTGCACAGGGCAGATGAGAGGAAAGAAGCCTCACGCTCACTGGCTCAGGTTCAGTGAGTGACCCTGCCTCAAAAATAAGTAAACAAAGAAATAAGGAAAGCAATTAAGGAAATACACTGGCTGGGGACCTCAGGGTCTCCATGGTTACAAGCAAATGGATAACACATGCACACACACACACAAACACACATTACAAATAGCTAATAAACACATTTAGAATTATAACATGAGGGCCTGCTTGTTGGGGTTTCTGTCCTGCCTGGTTTCTGTCCTCCTACCAGGTCCCACAGCCATTTAGCCCCAAAGAAATCACACAGAGGTCTATGTTACTAATAAATTGATTGGCCCATTAGCTTAGACTTCTTATTAACTCTTATAACTTATATTAGCCCATTATTCCAGTATATGTTAGTCACATGGCTTGGTACATTTTTTAGAAGAGCAGGTCACATCTTCCTTCTTAGGTGTCTGGACAGGACTGGGGAGGAATGGGCTTCCTTCCTCCCAGAATTCTCCTGTTCTCATTGTCCCACCTCTACCTTCCTGTATGGTTGTCCCGCCTATACTTCCTGCCTGGCTACTGGCCAATCAGCATTTATTTAAATCATAATTGACAGAATATAGACGATTCTCCCGCACCATAGAGTCTTTAGCCATAAAGCATATGCAAGTCACTGAAATTCCACCACACCACAGCCAGTATGGATATCAATAAATACAAACTACAAATTCTGGCCAGGATACTGGAGGAAGAAGTCATCATACACTATTGGTGGGGATATAAGTAGTCACTGTACACATAAGGATGGAGGTTCTTTAGAGCAAAAATAGAGTGAGCATACAGTCTGTCTCTACCAGTTTGGCTGTATATGTTAAGGACTCAAAATGGGTATTTGAGAAAGGTCAAGAAATTAGCTGGAGCTAGTGAAAGGGTTCAGCTGCACAAGCATGAGGAGCTGAGATCAAACAGCCAGAAAAGAAGTAAAAAGCCAGGTGTGGCCTCAGGAGTCTATAACCTACAGCCTCAGACTGAGGGAGGCAGGAGGATCTCCAGACCTTGATCCGGGTTCAGTGAGAGACTCTGGCTCCAGAGAATAGGGCAGCACTCTAGAGGAGCACACCAAAGGTCCATCCCTTGCATCTACTACACGTGTGCAATGGTGTCTGTACCCACAAACATTTTTAAAATGTTTAAATATTAAACATTTAAATATGTTAAAATACATATTTTTTAAAGTACACATACAAAGGAATGTTACAAATGATGGCATTAAAATGCAGGCCAAGATGACTTAGTGGTGACATTATGGCATGGACCCGAGGTTTCCCTCTGACATACTCAGAGCTGTTTGATACTCTTAGTCCTCTCATTTTCAAGACCCTGAACTAGAAGTGTAGAACACTTCATCAGTGATTTTTAATAAATCCTCACACTGAGTTTTCTTTATTTCCCTGGCCTATTTCCAGCTCAATTCTGCAGAATTTCACTGTGCTTCTTCATGGAGCTCAATGTCTTCCTTAACCTCACGATCCCTCTCCCATGCCTCCTGTGCTGGTGTCCTTACTATGGAGGATTACATGCTACACCATTCACAGACCGCACACACGACAGGGAACACATCTGTTTGCCTCTGCAGTGACAGTCAACAGACATTTGTGTCTTTAAACAGATGACCTCAAACACAGATTGCTTGTCACTACTCACTAATGCTGCCATTTTAAACACAAGGTCAAGTACTACAGAACTTAATATCCCTAAGAAATTTATCTCCACTGGTATTTCACAGAGAGGTAAAAACTAAATATTATATGTGGAAACTCACATTTGAACAAGCATGAGCTAAGTGACAAAGAACAAGCTTATGTCCTACGGAACTTTTTATACTCTGTCCTTACTGATGCTCAGCCTTAAGTTAATAATCATTATTCCACATTTAACTGAAGGCTTCTTTGATGTATATTACAAGGAACTACATTCATCAAAACACATTGAAGAAAAGACGGTCAAATTCTTAAAGTAACCAGTATACATTAAATGGTCTATTCTTGTTCCACTTAAATGTCAAGTTTAACTTTAAGTCTGTCTCTAGTACCTACACATTATTAACAAGCCAACTTAATTTACACTCTATTAAATAAAAGTATCAAAAGTAACATGGTTTGAAGGCATGCCAAAGGATTCTTTTTTTTTATTTAACTGATACCTAATTTTTTCATATTTATTGATTTCATGTTTTGACACACATACATATTCTACAAAGGAACGTACCTGCTCTGACATTTACCATTTCTTTACAGTCAAAACATTCAAAATCTTCTTTATACTAGTGAAAGACAAGTTTTAATCAACACACACTAGAGTTACCTAGGAAGAAGGACCTTGCATTGAGAAATTCCCTTCATTGGGTTGACTTGAAAACATGTTTGTGGGGATATTAATAAATTACTTATGTGGGAGGGCCCAGCCCATGGTGTGTGGTGCTGACCCTGGGCAAGTAGTCCTGGACTGTGTAAATAAAGCAAGCTGAGCGAGCCAGTATGCCGCTTTCCTCCATGTTCCTGCCCTGAATTCCCTCACTGGTGGATCACGTCCTGAAAGTTGTGAGATGAGAAACCCTTTCCTCTCCTGAGTTGGTTTGGGTCCCTGTTTTGTCAGAGCAACAGAAAAGGAAGCCAGGACGGGACAGGATTAGGACAGTGTGTATAGCAGCCCACAGTGCAGGGGACATGGGAACCCCTCACCTTAACTTAGTGCCATCCCCCACCCTCTCCCCAACGCTCCCTAAAGCTGTGCACTTTACTATTCATCAGAGCCATTTAAAGGGCTTGTTCAAACAGACTGCTAGATTTCCTGTCCAGAGATTCTGATTCTTAGGTCTGGAGTAGAAGGCAGGTTTCACTGTTGTAACAAGTTCCTAGGTGAAGCTGTTACTCCTGGGGTAAGAACTTCACTTTAAAGGAGGCACAGGGCTTCAAAACAAAATGAAAAAGGAGCCTGGGGGTGTTGCCATTCATTAAATCTAGGCATTTTCTAATTCAGTCTGATCTGGTCTAATCTGGTTTATTGCATCAGCGGTGGAGAGGTTTTTTGGTTAAAAAAAAATACTTAACATTTGGTGGTCCCACAGGGGCGAGGTGCTGTTTTTCCCACTGGCCCAGGGCTACATGATGGAAACCACCTTTTTTGCCAGTGCTCTCCATCAGGCTAAGATTGGCTTCGTCTTGGTGAGTTCCCCTTTTCAAGTATATGCCACTAGGGCCTGGGGCCCATTATGTTTATGGCTGGTGATTTTCAGGTTGTCTTGTTGGAGCCATGGTTCGTGTCAGGTGCCCAACACTAGAGGTGAGACAGCCCTTGCTGGGGTGGGATTGAGTGGATAGAGACATCTGCCCACTCATTTCTTACACCCCGTCTGTTTTTGACTCAAGGGTCTTATCACAGTACATGTATTGTGATAGGCACCAAGTCCCAATATTTGGATAAACTTATAAGATGGTCTTTTGCAATTCAAAACCTGATCTCCAAACGCCCTTGAATTGCCACTAAAAAACATCCTTTTAAATTTGGGCTAACACCTAACATAAAAACAAACAGGCTCCATAAGCCCATGGTTTCTGGATGCTGTGCTTCTGCCCTCACACTGGGACTCTTCTACAATGGGTCTGGATCCTTTCCCCCGTCCATCCACTCTTAAAACTGTATAGGTGTTCTGTCTTTGTTTCTGTTCCCTCTTACAAGTGTCTGCTAATCCAGTCCTTAGTGGAACCACCTATGTTCTTCCCCGGCTTCCACTGCCTGCCTACACCGGGATTTTAAGTTGGTCAGCTGACACAGATTCCTAAAAACGTTTTATTTATCTGTCTGTTAAAATAATGTGGCCACACTGTGCTTTTATATCTATCTGTGTATGTGTGTTTATTCCCATAGTATGCTTGTCTTATTTCTCTGTGTGTATGTGTGCGTGTTTTAAGATCTGTAAAACTTCTAACTCCAGATAACAACAGCTCTGGAAAAATACAAACACGTGGGTAACCTTCATTTTGATCTCATCACCTTCTTGGGTAAGAGTACCCACGTGTGCTAGTATTCTTTGACTTTTAAAATATTCCCTTTAATCTTCTTACATTTACTAACATTGGTAAGCTGTAACTAATTGGGTAAAATGCATGTCTAAATTTAACTTATATGTCTGATTTAAATATAACTAACAGGTAATGGTACCCAATTCTCAAGCACCTTTACAGATCTGAGAGTATGGCATTTAACAAAAGAGCTTCTAACATAGAAACACACCAGCTCCTGCAGCATCCTATAGCTCCTCCAAGAAGATGCGTGGTTACAGAAGACCTTGCCTTTGGGTATGACAAGGCCACACAGCAAAAAATGGCCTCCCACCCCTTCAGCTTCCTGGATGGTACACCTGGGGGATCGATCATCTCATCCTGCCAAGGCAGGTAGACTAAATCTCTCTCTCTCTCTCTCTCTCTCTCTCTCTCTCTCTCTCTCTCTCTCACACACACACACACACACACACACACACACACACACACACACACACACACACACACACACACACACACACACACACACACACAGGAAAATCTTTGGGCCTCTTGTACACAGCAGCTAACAGCAAGCACTACTTCTAAGGCTGATGTTCTCCAAGGACTAAGGAGAGACTTAGGATTGCCTATGTAGCTAAAAATGTTGTCTCATTTCTGCCGATTTATCCTTTCCAGATCTGTCTAATGGCATTTGATGACTTAAGGTACTGGTAGTTCATTACTTCATTTATTATGTTTCCTGCTAAAATACGGATAGGTATGCCTCTGCTGCGAGAGCTCCTTCTCCTTCAGCCAATAGCCTTTAAGATACCAGCCCACTGGGGCATGGTTTCATTTTAAAAAGTGGTGGCAGCCCTCTGCTCACTCTCTCTTGCTTCCGGCTCTCGTTCTGACTGCTAGACTCTGTTTCCTGTTTGCGACAAGAGGACTGTGGTTTGGGACATTGATCTGTTTTATCCCCTCTAATAAATAACCCCTTTTAACCAAACTGGTGTAGGATTGTTTTGCGTCATTATGCCTCTTTTACATACTTTTACATACTTCATAGTCCAGGAGTAAGAGGTTTCAGGTATATCTTCAGAGATCCCAATTCCCTTTCATTGTCTTCTAAAATGTTCCTGTTCCATTTGTCTTACAGATACCTGCAGGTTCCTGGGAAAAGTTCTGCTGTTTTATCAAAAATAATCAAGTCTGGTAAACTAACAGCCTCCAGAGCCTATTTTAACTCTACCCATTTTCAAGCATATTTTACAGTTCATACCTGCTGTCTGGGCCAAGACCAACTTCCAAAGGATCCTCTAGACAACACCAACACCTGCACCAGCTCCTGGGACTTCACCATTGGTACCAACTCTCCTGGCTCAAGAACACCTACCAACTAAAAACTGGTTTTATCTGGTCTCATGTCTTGCTTATACAACCGAGCCTCACCTGTACAGTCAGGGCACTTCTCTGTCCTGTTCTTTCTGACAGTTAATGACTCTTCCCACGACTAGCCCCATTCATAGGGCCAATAATAACAATATATTTTTCCTTCTAGCCACCTGCCTTCTCATCTCCCTCAAGGAACAGCTGCCTGAGGTCTCCAGGATGACAATAAACTGGATACCTCTCCAGTCATACCTCTTGCTGAGTGTGAGCCCACCTACTCCCAACTCTTCAACCTCCCACATCACCCCATGCCCACAGGAAGTAACCAGACTTGTGCCAGTGCCTCTTTACCCAAGAGTCTAAAAACGTTTGGTTGAGGGGCTTCACCTCAGCTTGCTGGCACCCCTTTATCCAAAAAGTCTAAAATGTTTGGCCAGGAGCTTTACCTCAGCCCTCTGGCATCCATACATACAGCAAATCTAAAAAATGTTTAGTTAAAAACATCACCTCAGCCCCTAACATCCTTATCCAAAATAGCCTGGAATGTTTAGCTGGGGGCTTTACCTCAGCTCCTGGCATAAGCTCCTTCCCCTGGGAGTTGCCTCAGTCCAAACTCCACCTTCAAGAAAGCTGGCCAAATAGTGACCCCCTCTCCAGGGAGGGTCAAGACCACTCCCATAGGGTATTTAAACTGCCCTGCAGAGAGTGAACATGTGGTCTCCTGTTTCTCCGTGGTTGCCTGGTTTTCCCTAGTCTCTCCAGTTCTCCATTATGCCCCTCCGTGTTTTCCCAGAGGGACACCCAGGAGTGATGCCATCCATTAAGCTAGGTGTCTATTAATTTGGTCTGATCTGGTCTAATTTGGATTATTGCATTGGTGGTGGAGAGGTTTGTCAGTCAAAAAATACTTAGCAGAGCCTAGAACAAATAGTACAGATGTTTATAGATGCCAATTCTAACTCTCCACTCCAGTGTCTTAACTCTTTACTACATTAGGGTAGCTTTTAGGCAGCAGATTATCTGAGAACAGTGCCGCCCAAGTCCACTGCTGTGGTCTGTTAAGAACACAGAAAGGAAGACAAGGTCCCAGGACAGGCAAGCAGAAGCTCCTGCACTGCTGGACTCTCCCTGCACTTGGTCCCCAAGTCCCAAGCATGGCTCTTACCACTCTCGTCAGCACTCCCACGGCTTCAGCTCTCATCCCTTTCCCTACATTGTGCTTCCATGTTCTCCTGCCTCCTTTCCTTTATCTCTCTGTAGAGCTGGTAGGTAGAAATGGGTTTTCAGGGAGCCAATGTTATGTCCAGATTACGGAGTCCCCCCAAAACTAACTAGAGACTGAATCCTGTATGTAAAAGCAAAACCTTTATTCTTACACAAGTTTGCAAACTCAGTCTCTCCATGTTTCCAACATATTGGAGTGAACTGAGAGCCCTGAGTTCAGTTAAGGTTGGGATTTTGTAGTAGCAAAGGTGGTGGTGATTAATTTCTAAGGTTCAGGACCCCTGATTGGCTGATATTTGTCTAGGAGTGTCCTGGTGAAAAGCGATGGTTGCGTGCTGGCGGGTGATTCTATCTACAACATTTGGAACTTTAGGAATTTCCTTTGGATGGTGTGTTCCTGAGTATTGCCTGAGTAGTCTGTTTGTAGTCTTTCTGGAATCAGGGCAAACTGCTGAGACTCAGGCTTCTATTGAGCTTGTCATGACTGGGTCCTACACTAAAGCTGCGGAATTTCTTCAGTGAGTCCTGTCTCCTACAAAGAAATGGGTTAGAAGCATTTAATCTCTCCTAATATTCTCCCACAGCACCCATCCCTTGCCTTGTCTTTTATACTGAACACAACAGACAATTTCTCCTTCAGTGTTGTCTGCTTTCCCTACTAATGCTATCCTTGCCTGGCACTTCAGTTTTGCCATGCATTCTTCCAGATGTGATCAGAGGAGAAGTAGGTGAAGCTATAACTGAGAAATATCCTTCAGCGATCCTCTACCCTCAGAGACACCAAGCTATTCACACAGCATATCAGCCTCACAGGAACTTAAGAAAGTGGCCAGAGAAACTGGAAGGCTAACTGCAGATCCTCACCTCTTTCTCTTTTCCTCTAATCCAAGGTCTTAGGCTCACAAGCAGCTCTGTAGCACATCACCTGCTGAGGCCTCCACTTCCTCCCTGCCCCCATCTCCAGGAGTTCATGCAGATCTTCCCCTCCACTCTTCCTCTCCAATCATGACATTGACCCAGGCCATAGCACCAGCAGACATTCCCTGGGACCTGCCAGCTCAGCCTGCCAGAGAAGCAAGTAGGCCAGTGAAGCAGGCAGGCAAGCTTGAGACCTTCACCATCCCTCCTCTCCTCCAAATCCAGTGCTTCAGTCCAGCTCTGTAACGGTTACCTGTTGCGGCCTCTCCTCACTCCCTGTCCCCATTCCCAGAGGACTAAGCATAACCTAGTGAACAACCTGCTTTAGTAACTCCTGGAGACACCCTGGAAACCTCTACCTTCAAACCCATGCCCAATACTAAGTGTCAGCTCCCAAGTCCATAAAGCACATTCTAGTCAGAAGCCCCCATGGGCATTTCTTGTAGGATCCCAAAAAGCAACCTACTTGACAACACACAGACATCACACCCACATAAGAACCAGAACAGGCAACACAAGCCAAGGTACATACAAAGCACACACCCTACAAAGACAAAACAAGGTAACAGCATCAATAAGATGAATCATCCCAAACCCAGATGCCAATGTGAAAACACGTTCACTAACAGCCAAAACAAGATGTGTCCACTAGAGGACAGCAACTGTACTACAGTAGGCCCTAAAAAATGCAACAAAGCAGAAACACAAGACAAGGATCTTAAAATAGACTATAAATATACTAGAGATCCTTAGGGAGAAAATGAGTTAATACCTTAAGGCCTTAAGGAAATCTATGAAAACACATACAATCAGGGGAAAAATAGGAATCAAGCAATTCAAGACCTAAAAGTGGAAATAAAATTAATAAGGAAAACTCAAATCAGGGAAAAATGGAAATGATATATTTAGGAAGTCAAACAGGACCTGTGGAGTTAAGGTTCACCTAGAGAATATAAAGTGATGGGAGAGAGAATCTCAGACACTGAAGATAAGAAAGGAGTAATGGATACCTTAGTCAAAGAAAATGTTACACCTATAAAAATCTGGGCACAAAACATCCAGGAAATCTGGACACTATGAAAAGATGAAATCTGAGAATACTAGGAATAGAGTAAATAGAAAAATCCTAGGTCAACGGCACAGAAGATATTTTCCACAAAATCAAAGAAAGTTTCCCTATCATCTGGATAGATGCCTACCAAGGAACAAGAAACATACAGGACCAGAAAAGAAATTCCTGTGACACATATTAATTAAATCAGTAAATATAGAGAACAAAGAAAGAATATAGAAAGCTGAGAGAGAAGAACACCAAATGAAGTGTGAAGACAGACCTATTAGAGTAACACTTGACAGCACAATGGAGACTCTAAAAACCAGAAGGACCTGGTCACCTGCTGTGAGAACTAGAGAGAACATGACTTAGTTCAGACTACCATACCTATAAAACTTTTCTAATGTAGTATATGGAAAAAATTCAGCATAAAACCAAATTTAAGCTGTAGAGATCTAAAAACAGCCAACACAGAAGGTGCCAATAGGGTACCATGAACTGGAAGAGGCTGACAACACCCAAGAAAGCAAAAGGAATAATAAGCCACACCAATAAATCACATGTAGGGAAACATGTGTGCACGCACACACACATACACACACATACACACACACACACAGAGTTCTCACAACTAAATATGAACAAGAATCAACAACACTGCTCACTGATTTCTCTCAACCTCAATGGTCTCAATTCCCCAATGAAGAGACACAGACTAACAAAATGGTTAAAAACAGGACCCATCCTTCTACTGCATCCTACAATCACACCTTACTTTAAGGACAGAATCACCTTAGGGTAAAAGAATGGAATATGAAATTCTGAGCAATTATTGGACCTAAGCAGAAAGTTGGTCATTCTAGTAACTGACTAAGGAGACTTCAAACCAAAGTGAATCAGAGAGAGAGGGAAGGACACCGCACGCACTCTAAAGGAAACTTCCCCAAGATGACATTTCTGTTCTTAACACCTGTGTACCAAAAACAAGGCCATCAAACTTAATGAGAGAAACACTTCTTCCGCTAAAATAAAATATTGGGCTTTGCTGACCACTACTCGTGGGACACTTCAATACCCCACTGGTCTCGGGGGAGACAGATGTCAGCCTCGACACTGCCCAGAGCCTGGTGCTGAAATGGAAGGGAGAGAGAGGCAGAAAAGTTCATGTGCTGGATGTCTGTGAAGAGTCGAGGGCAGGAAGGAACCCACTGACATGAGTGCCATGCTTGTCACTGGGGGCCATAGTGATGTCTGGGCCTGGGATGCTCCTAAGGGTCATATCTGTATCCATGGCTCTGACACAGCTATGGTGGTCTGTGTTATAGTCATAGCTCCTGTTACCACCAATGGCCTGCAGACATCTGGAGGCTGGGCAACCTCGTATGACAGTATCAGGATCTGTGAGATGTGACACCACAGGGGCTATACCATTCAAAAAGACCTGCAATGCTACCCAAGTTCATGGTGACATCTATGCCCAGACTGTTACCAAGGACTATGACTGGGTCCGTGACCCTGCAGCATCAGGGATCTCTGTTGCTGTCAGGGGCTCCTGTTGCCAAGGAAGGGCATGCAGAGACCTATTGTCTGGGCTAACATCTAAGGCCGTGTTGTGTTTGAGGGTCATGTGTGTACTTCTGCCATCTGCTGCAGGGGCCATGCAAATCTGGGCAACTTGTGATACCAACTAGAGCCATGATGACATCCTGGCCCAGGATGCTGACAAGAAATATGTCTTGGAATGTGGTTCATCCACAGTCAGGATGACCATGTTGTCACTAAGAGCCATGAAGTCACAAGGGTTTGGGTGGAGATGAGTCGGACCTGAAGGTTTGAGAGTGGGAGAGCCGGCCCCATTATCTGTCTGTCACCAGTAGTGTGGGTGAGGAAGAGATGCCTGCCCCCCTCATACCTCATCATCTACTGCAGGTAAGAGAGCTGGTCCCAAGATCAAGAGAGTAGAAGAGCTGACCCTGCCCCTCGAGGACTGCTGCACTCTGGATATCGGCCCGACTCCTTTCCTGGAGAGCATAATGGAGTTGACACTGTTGAAGGGCAGCAGGTGATCTGACCCACAAAAGTGCACTAGAAAAATACACACTGGAAAAAAAATCCAGCATCTTCAACAGACATTGCTGGTCGATTGCATGGCTGCATGTAGAAGAATGCAAACATATGCATACTTATCAGCTGCACAGAATTAAACTCTAAATAGATCAAAAGCACCTAAGCTGCAGGAGTTTCTTTGTGCGGAGTGGGCTTCCTCTTCCAAGCCCACCCTTTTGACTCGGCCTGCAATCAGTCCTTATCTAGCACCTGCTGATCCATCCGGACTGGTAAGTCGGTTCCAGCCCAGACACCCAGGTGCCCAGGGAGGGCACTAGAGACTCCCTCCAATCCCTGAAACTTTCCGTCCACGCAGAGGGCCCACCACCCCTACTGGCCCTTTTCCTTATTACACTTAGCTTCCCTCCAAGCACCCCCTTCCTTCAGCGGGCTGGGTTCAGGGGGAAGAAACTGGTGGTGAGTCCTAGGCTGCAGGAGTTTCTTTGTGCGGAGCGTGCTTCCTCTTCCAAGCCCACCCTTTTGACTCAGCCTGCAAGCAGTCCTTATCCAATGCCTGCTGATCCACCAGACTGCAAGCAGCCCTGCGCCAGTGCCTACAAAGCCATTCACTTATATAGGAATATTAGCCATTAAATGAAACAAAAACTAAGTTACAATTCACAGATACAAAGAGGTTATATACATAAGAAGGTACTGGGGGGACACATGGATCTCCTTGGGAAAGGGAAATAGAAATAGAATGTATGGGTTAACTAGGGGCTAGGGAAATGATAAACAGAGGATCAGGTAGGGAGGGGAGTGTAGATTGGGTTGAGGGATGGAATGCAGAGAGAGGCAGCTGAACTTGAAAGACATTTGGAGGATGATATGGAAACCTAGTGCAGGGAAACCTTCCTAAAACATAGGCAGGTGATCCTGATGAAGTCTAATAAAGAAGACAGAATCCCAACTGGCCATCCTTTGTCACCAAACTAGACTTCCAGTACCTACACCTTTTTCCATTCAATTGACTTATTGGGTACTGGGTGCCATGGAAATTCCACAAACAACCCAGGCTGTCGCCAGGACAATACATCGCTCTCCACAAACTGACAACAAGGTCCCATTGCTGAGGTCTATATCACATAATTCAGTGGATATGGAGAATTCGAACTGCTGACAACATGGGGCCTTATCCTTACATTACGGTGACTTTGGTGCAGGAAGGTGCTTTATAAGCTACTAAAATACTAACACAAACACAACATGGCCACAAAACATTTGACCTAAATCTGTTCTGTCTGCAAGATATGCTAGGGCAATGGGGGCACAGAATTTGTGGGAGAATCCAACCAATATCTGATTTGAATTGATGCCTACTACATAATATAGAAACTGTTTGTGTGACCAACAATGAGAGACTAGATAGCCCAGTGACCTATGAAAAACCAAACACTATGACTCAAAAAGGGGGAGGATTGGTGGAGCATGTGGTGGAGGCATGAGCCTTTAACCCCACCAATCAAGAGGGAGAGACAGGTGGAACTCTGAATTACACAGCTAATTCCAGGAAAGCCATTGATAAAACATGTCTCAACAAATTAAAAAAAGGAAGGAAGGATCAATTTTTATAAAGAAAAAGCATTCTATAAAATTGTGTTTGTCCCTACAGTTTTAGTTACTGTACTGACTTACAAGGAAGGACGGCCTCTACTTGTAGTTTCACAGATCCCATCGGCCATGGCGTTTGCTGGAATCACTACAACATTGCAGAGTTGAGTCTCTGACATCACCGTGCCAAGGATATTTCACCTGTACAAAGACAGGCGTCAATAGCCACACATTAGTGCTGAAATGTAATGCCCTGTCCTGTAAGGCCCATGGGGTTACAGAAGGAAGAACGGATCATCTTAAAATTAAGGAAGGAAGTTCACATGACTTCCAGTTTTTTATGTTTCTTTCGGGTTCCTGGATGCTTCACAGTCAGGATATTTACTCCGCAAAATAGAAAGAAAATCAAACGGTAATTAGAATTACCTTTTGCCAAAGATGATGAAAACATTTCTCGAGAGCCTCAATAAAGATCACACGGCAGTATTTTACATTTCCTGAAGAAAAACGAAAATGGTTGAAAAGCTAAGTGAATGAACTAAGTGCCCCCACCATCACCTGGCTCTATAGACAAAATCTTCTAGTCCAGAGGTGGATGTGGGAGCAAAACACAACCAGCCATGGGGCAGCTGAAAAAGAGGACAGGACACAAAGGGCCAAACCCAGTTTCTGGGGGAGAAGGATGTAGCTGATTGTATTAGTCACCCTTGAAGGATTTGTGCCTGAGATGAGTGTCCAGAGAGCTCCTAATCCAGAGAAGTCCCAGGTACCACCCAGGGTCAACAGGGACCCAGGACCCTCCCAGCCCCAAAACAACATGGACATAATAAAGGAGAACACTACAGGCCAGTGGGTAAGGTCCCTATTGAAAAACATGTTAAAAAGCATTTAAACTCATTAGAGTCTCAGCAATGATCTGCTCACAAATTGAGCAACAGTCAGAGTTGGCCCTTGATCCTGGCCTGCAGTGAGCAGGAACAGCAACTGGGAATGGAGAGAAAAGTGAGCTTTGGAGGCAGGTGTCCTGGACACTGGGACCTCAGCTGGACCAGCTGGAGTCCACCTGCTAATGTCCTAGTGACTTCTGGCAGGTTCTGGAGCATTAGGCTGAAGTTCATCCCTGATTTTTGTGGATGCGGAAACAGACACAGACAAGTTTGTTACACTCATCAGCAGTAATAAATCTGAATATATCTCTTTTTTACTGTTTGAATTATATCAATTTTTTAAAAAGACCTTATTAGTTTTGAATTTCATTTGATTCTGATCATAATTATGCTACACTCCTCACCCTAATTCCTTCCAGATCAGCTATCATCTTTCCAACTCCCAGCTTTGTCTGCTCATTAGAAAGAAAGCAAACAGCCCATTAACTCGGATTGTCCATGTACTGCTGGGTATGGGGACACACCCTGGACCACAGTAGATCTGCCATGAGCTGCACCCTTATAGAAAGTTGACTCCTTCTGCAGAAACCATCAACCATCCACAGCTCCTCAGATAGTGATTAGGGCCCTTGAGACCCTCCACCCCCTGTGCCAGAATATTGACAGGCTTGACCTTATACAGGTCTTATAGAGGCCGCTATAGATTCTGGTCCTCTCTGACCTCTGGCTCTTCCAATCTCTCTGCTCTTCTTTCATAGTGGTCCCCTTATCATGGGAAAGGGAGTGATACAGATGTCCTAAATGTGGCTGAGCACTCCACTGGCATTTTGAAACACTGTAAATTTCAGTGCTACCCAAGCTACACTGAACAAAATCATGATGATGTTGGAGATCGCAGTAATTCATGGGAGTAAACATAACAATTTGGTGGAAATTCAATACACTGACCATTTAGCATAAGAGTAATACCTGCACACTGAGAAGGGAGCTTGCCAACCTTGGGCTCACTGCCAGATTTACAGTAATTTTTATAGCTGAAATAATTTTCAATGATAAATAGCAACAGAAGATAAATAGTAACAGAAGTTATACAAATGAATACACTGATATTTTGGAAACAACATGGAAGCTCTTCAAGAAAAAAAGACATAGTCACCATGAGATCCAGCATTAACACTGTTGGGTACAGATCCAGAGGACACAATCAGTGTGTCAGAGGTTTGCTCAAATGCTCACAGCAGGGCCATTCACAATATCCAGGGAATGGGAACCACCAGGTGCCTGCCCGCTGGGGAATAGCAAGGACATGGGTCAGCCACACAGTGGGAAACTCCCCAGTCATCCCAAACTCTAGTTACAAAATCCAACACAGTGCTGACTTTCAGCAACTGTGGAACATGGTCTACACAGGAGTAACAGTTAATTATAGCTTATATCGTGCAGTCTAGTAATGTCCCTCATATTCTTGTTCCCTATAGTGATAACCATGCTACTTAAGGTGTCAGCTTCAATGCCCACGTGCAGGGTAAGCTTGGGGTCTTTATGACATGGGAAAGCACAGTGAAGGAACTGAATCCCCACTGGGAACACTGGGCAGCTAGGCTCACACTATTTCTACTATCAGAGACCTGAAACTGCAGATGCTGGGAGAGATTAGACTGACTGAAAAGTGACACAAATGTTAAGTTCATTGAGAAACAAACTTATTAATGTCATTTAACCCAAACTGCATGGACATGTGAGTTTCAACATGGAATTAACACATGAGTTACCTTAAGGTGCTGGGTCATGGGACTAGAAAATTAATTCAACTTTAAGTTCTGGTGCCAGGATTTAATCACGTTTTGTCAGAACTTGTCCTTGTCCTGCTCAAGAGAGGGTGAGGGGAGAGGGAACAACTTTGCACAATAATGAATGGCAGGGGCTCTCTGTCCCCAAATATACCCATATAAAAGCTATGCTCCATCTTGCGTGGTCTGCTACAGCAAGCTGTGTAGGAGAGAGCACATGACCAGACTCAGGTCACAAGGGCTACTTGTTTATCTGCTGTGCAAGTCTGTCCTTCCATCAGGCAATCTGATTTTACACAGTCTTCAAGTGACACCCACAGAGTCCTCGTGCTCATGAGTGTTGTAACATGAGCAACTACTTGAATGCAAACACACGCATTGTGTCTCCATTAAAACATCCTCATGCCAGAGCTGGACATTGCCAGTGCAATTGAGCTAAAGGATTACAAATTTTCACAATTATCTACCAAATTTTTCAGTTTTTTGAATCACTACACAGAATGCACAGTGGCCCCATGGCCATGTGCCCAGCAATCTCCAGTAATGGGCGTTGGTCATGTATTACACGCAGCAGCCCTTCATGAGAAACACTGGAAACCTGGTGATTGACAGACTGCAGCTACTGCACAGGGGAAACAAGATGAGACAAAGAATCCTAAGTCAGAGAATGGCTAACAAAACCAGCACCCAACACTGCATAACCTACAAGTGCATGGGTCGTGTGACTTGAAACATAACTGGACAGAATGGTCATTGAGAACCACAGTTATTCTGGTAGAATATCCACTGAGGATGGGACAAGGAAAAGCGTATGCTCCCAGGATTCTCTGCACCTCAAGCTGGGTTCAGCCTGTATTGCACTCTATTGTGAGTCATGCCTGCTTTATGTTTATTCATTATTTATCTGTATATTTTATGCTAAAAATAAGTCCTCTGAAACTAAGGACCACTGGTCTTGCAGGCAAACACTCAGCTAATAACCACAATCTACCACAGGCTAAAATATTGCTTGTGCCGAGAGGTAAGGCATTAAAGAAGGTATAGTGAATTTTGTGGCCAAAGACAAGGAGCAGAGAAGATGGCACCATGCAGGAGAGCACCAGCAATGAACCAGGATGCCTATGGAGGATCTGAGATGATGAGGCAGAGGGTGAGTTCGGACATTTGAGATGAGGATGCAGCACTGTCAACTGTGTTCCTCCTCAGAAAAAACTGAGGGCAGATACAAGATGTATGTAGGTGATTCCCATGGAGGTGTCTCTGTGAAACACTTCAAGCTACGACCACAAATCTAGATGTTTCCAGGGATGCCTGACAGAGCTTGGGAGAGAACAAGGAGGGACCAAGCTGGGAAGTCACTGAGGCCATGATGCCCTTTGAGACTCCCAGAATGAAGAGAGGTGAGGCTTCTGTGACATCACAGGTAAACCCCTGCCTCAACAACAGCAGTTTCTCTGCCTGAGGACTACACAGAGTCCACCAAGGAGGGGAGAGGTTCAAAGCAGGCCCAAGTGTCTGGTAAGTTGGGGCTGTTTTCTGGGAGGGACAATACCTGAGTTCAGGACATGAGTGACTCACTCAGTGTGAGGCACTTCTTCAATGGAACCTTAAATATGGAAACTAAACAGAGTGAGGGACTGGAAATGTTCCTGTCTGAGAACAGTTCATTCTAAGCAGGAAAACAAGGAACAGTGATGAGAAGTCTCATAGCTGTGGGCCTAGCCCCCAAAGACCACAGGGAGAGAAACCCTCCTCTCACCAAAGAGGCCTTGGAAGGAAGCTGCACAGGGGTCTCTGGACCAGGACTCCAGCTTGCAGCCTAGGTAAGGAAGGATGAACATTGCTGTTTGCTGCCCACACTAAACCATCCCTCAGAGCTTGTCCAGGGAAGGGAGGAAAAGCATCCAGGATACTGACATCTGCTTAACTAAGGGGCTTCTGTTTTATCAATGTTTTCATTTGTACTCATAGCTGACACAATATTGGAAAAAACATTACTGTCACTATCATAAGAAACATCATGGCAGCGGTCTACCCTCTAATTCTCTACTTCTGTTCATGTTTTTCTCCTTTATGTGTGCTCATGTCTGCAGTTTATATCATAGGTATAAAGTAACTTATGAAGGACATTGAATGCTGTCCCATATCTTCCCTAAAATATAAGCATTGTTATATGAGTCAGGGTGATTTTATATTTAGACTTCGTTGATAAGATGATGGATGATGAGCTCACCACATGGACAGCATTCTACTTTATCGGGACAGTGTGCTCAGCACAGTATGGGAAAGCATGGTTGTTTTTCATGTTACACCCAGAGAGGAAGAAGCTGGATAGAGGTGTGGTCAGACCTCTGTTACCTCATAGAACAGCTCATTGCCAAGGAAAAGGCTGTGGTGTTGATGGGAGGGAACCCTGTGTATGGAGTGGACTGGATTTCAGAAGGAATTGCAGGTATGCAGTGATGTTTGAGCTATGTGGAGAGAGACTTGCATGCAGGATATATGGGATGAAGCCTAATTAAATGTAAGTATGATATACTGGGAAGTGGAGCATGATAAAGGGTATGAGGTACAATGTGGACTTTGAGGTGTCTTTTTTTTGTTTTGTTTTTGTTTTTGAGACAGGAGTTCTCTGTATAGGTTTGATGCCTGTCCTGGATCTAGCTCTTGTAGACCAGGCTGGCCACAAACTCACAGAGAACTGCCTGTTTCTTACTACTGAGTGCTGGAATTAAAGGCATGTACCACCACTGCCCAGCCAAGATGTTTTTTCAGAGGACCTGTGCCATAGCAGTGGAAATAATTTATCTATTGTGATGTATGCCGAGGAACTTGCCAAACAAGGATGCAAGGAGATGACACCCACAACTCACCAGAGAATGAGGTCAAGGGATGACATCACCCAAACTGTAACACAGACTGGTGCAGGATGAAGCCTGCTATTGTGCCCTAAGTCCTGGTCACCTGTCAGCTATGGCAGCCCATGTCCAGGGCAGGTGGGAAATGCTTCACAGATTCCTAATGTAGGGATCGTGAAGGAACTTTGTTTCTTCCCATCATTAATATCTAGTGATTGTGCCCACTGTGTCTGAAGTTAGAGAGAGAATATGAAAGAGATCTAAAGCCATCTTCCTTAACCCAAACCCTTCCCATTATCCACATTTATATTTAAATGATATGTTATACCATGTATAATTTGGATATGTGTGCATATATATGCCTATATGTACTCATATACGCAGAGTATGTGTGTGCATGTGTGTCGATATATATGACTGCCTGTGCATTTAGGTATTATAGATAGGTATTCAGGTATTACCTTAATTCAGGTATTACCTGAATAGTGGTGACAGGAGCTTAATGCAGTTCTTGAGGAATTCTGATCTAAAACACAGGAATCCTGGTAAGGAGTCAAAAGAGCAGTGAACACAAGCCTTTCTGCAGTGACATGCCACACAAAATATCCAGGACAGGAGCCTAAACACAGCAGAAAGAAAAGGTCTAGAGATGATCTGGTCTAAGACTCAAGGGTAGAACCAACAGAATGTTAAAGATCAACAAATTACAGCAACACCTTGTGCCAATCCCTCAGGGGCACATGCAACACAAGGAAGACAGGAAGTGCTTTGCTTGAACGTTCTCTTGGGTGTCTCCAAGCATGAACTTGCCTGAAAATAACCATTCTTATCCAGGCCCTAGACTCTTCACTACTGGTCCATAGACAGTGATGTCACACTCTCAAGAAGTAAAGAGGCCTGGGCCCAAAGAAGAAGAGATGGGGGCCTGGGCCCAATCCTTACCCTGAAGAGGTCTGGGCCCAAAGTAGAAGAGATGCGAGCCTGGGTCTAACCCTTTCCCTGAAGAGGCCTGGGCTCAAAGAGGAAGAGATGTGGGCCTGGGCCTAACCCTTACCCTGGAGAGGCCTGGACCCAAAGAAGAAGAGATGGAGGCCTGGGCCCAAAGAAGAAGAGATGTTGGCCTGGGCCTAACCCTTTCCCTGAAGAGGCCTGGGCCCAAAGAAGAAGAGATGTGGGCCTGGGCCTAATCCTTACACTGAAGGGGCCTGGGCCCAAAGAAGAAGAGATGGGGGCCTAGGCAAAATCCTTACCCTGAAGAGGTCTGGGCCGAAACAAGAAGAGATATGGGCCTGGGCCTAATGCTTTCCCTGAATAGGCTTGGGACTAAGAAAGAAGAGATATGGGCCTGGGCCTAATCATTACCCTAAGAGGCCTGGGCCCAAAGAAGAAGAGATGGGGGCCTGGGCTTAACCCTTTCCTGAAGAGGCCTGGGCCCACAGAAGAAGAAATGATGCAGGCCTGGGCCTAAATCTTTCCCTGAAGAGGCCTGGGCCCAAAGAAAAAGAAATAGGGGTTTGGGCCTAATCCTTACCCTGAAGAGGCCTGGGCCCAAAGAGGCAGAGATGGAGGCCTGGGCCCAAATAAGAAGAGATGGGGGCCTAGGCCCAATCCTTACCCTGAAGATATCTGGGCCCAAACAAGAAGAGATATGGGCTCTGACCTAACCCTTTGCCTGAAGAGGCCTGGGACTAAGAAAGAAGAAATATGGGCCTGGGCCTAATCCTTACCCTAAAGAGGCCTGTGACCAAAGAAGAAGAGATGTGGACCTGGGCCTAAACTTTTCCCTGAAGAGGTCTAGGCCTAAAGAATAAGAAATGTTGGCCTGGGCCTTATCCTTACCCTAAAGAGGCCTGGGCCTAGAGAAGAAGAGACGTGGGCCAAGGCCTAAACATTTCCCTTAAGAAGCCTGGGCCAAAAAAAGAACAGATGGAGGCCTGGGCCCAAAGAAGAAGAGATGTGGGCCTGGGCCTCATCCTTACTCTGAAGAGGCCTGGGCCCAAAGAAGAAGAGACGGGGGCCTGGGCCAAATCCTTACCCTGAAGAGGCCTTGGCCCAAAGAAGAAGAGATGGGGGCCTTGGCCTATCTCTTTTCCTGAAGAGGCCTGGACCCATAGAAGAAGATATGGGGGCCTGGGCCCAATCCTTACCCTGAAGAGGCCTGGGTCCAAATAAGAAGAGATGTGGGCCTGGGCCTATCCCTTCCCCTGAAGAGGCCTGGGCCCAAAGAAGAAGACATGTGGGCCTGGGCCTAATCCTTATCATGAAGAGGCCTGGGCCCAAAGAAGAAATGTGGGCCAGGGCCTAATCCTTACCCTAAAGAGGCCTTGGCCCAAAGAAGAAGGGATGTGGGCCTGTACCAAATCCTTACCCTAAAGAGGCCTAGGCCTAACGAAGAAGAGATGTGGGCCTGGGCCTAACCCTTTCCCTGAAGAGGCCTGGGCCTAAGGAAGAAGAGATATGGGCCTGGGCCTAATCCTTACCCTAAGGAGTCCCGCACCCAACGAAGTTTAGATATGGTCCTGGGCCTAACCCTTTCCCTTAAGAAGCCTAGGCCCAAGGAAGAAGTTTTTTGGGCCTGAGCCTAATCCTTATCCTAAAGAAGCCTGAGCCCAGAGAATTAGAGATGTGGGCCTGTGCCTAACCCTTTCCCTGAAGAGGCCTAAGCTAAAAGAAGAAGAGATGGAAGCCTGGGCTCAAAGAAGAAGAGATGGGGGCCTGGGCCTAATCCTTACCCTAAAGAGGCCTGGGCCCAGAGAAGAAGAGATGCAGACCTGGGCCTAACCCTTTCCCTGAAGAGGCCTGGGCCCAAAGAAGAAGAGATATGTGCCTCGGCCTAATTCTTACCCTAAAGAGGCCTGGGCCCAGAGAAGAAGAGATGTGGGCCTTGGCCTAAACATTTCCTTTAAAAGGCCTGTGCCAAAAGAAGAAAGATGGAGGTCTTAGCTCAAAGAAGAAGAGATGCGGGCCTGTGCCCAATCCTTTCCTGGAAGAGGCCTGGGACCAAAGAAGAAGAGATGGAGTCCTGGGCCTAATCCTTACCCTGAATGGACCTGGGCCCAAAGAAGAAGAGATGCGGGCCTGGGCCTAATCCTTTTCCTGAAAAGGCCTGGGCCCAAAGAAGAAGAGATGTGGGCCTGGACCTAATCCTTACCCTGAAGAGGCCTGGGCCAAAGAAGAGATGGGGGCCTGGGCCTAACCCTTTCCCTGAAGAGGCCTGGACCTAAGGAAGAAGAGATATGGGCCTGGGCCTCATTCTTACCCTAAAGAGGCCTGAGCCCAAAGAAGAAGGGATGCGGGCCTGGGCCTAACCCTTTCCTTGAAGAGACCTGGACCCAAAGAAGAAGAGATATGGGCCTGGACCTTACCCTTTCCCTGAAGAGGCATGGGCCCAAAGGAGAAGAGATGTGGGCCTGGGCCCAATCCTTTTCCTAAAGAGGCCTGGGCTCAAAGAAGAGATGTAGGCAACGGACCTAACCCTGTCCGTGAAGAGGCCTGGGCTTAAGGAAGAGGAGATGTGGGCCTGGGCCTAATCCATACCCTAAATAGGCCTGGCCCCAAAGAATAAGAGATGCTGGCCTGGGCCTAACCCTTTTCCTGAAGAGGCCTGGGCTGAAAAAAGAAGAGATGTGGGCCTGGGCCTAACCCATTCCCTGAAGAGGTCTGGGCCCAAGAAAGAAGAAATGTGAGCCTGGGCCTTATCCTTACCCTAACGTGGTCTCAGCCCAAAGAAGTAGACATTTTTATAATTAATTTTCATGGGGGCCCCTGGTAATGGGTCCCCAGGGTTGAGACCGCATGGTCAGATCTGCAATGGTGGCTGCGGCGGCAGGGAACATATTAAAGTTAAGCATTTATTGAACAGAAAAAGAGAGGGGGGAAAGGAGAAAGACAGAAGAGAAGAGAGAGAGAGAGGAGAAGGGAGAGAGAAGGTGGGTAGAGAAACGGGAGCAGACCGTCTGTCTCTCCCGAGAGCAAAGGGGGGACAGAGAGCGAAAGGAACCTGGAACTCTGCTTACGGCAGAGAAGGATTGGGTGTGGCTTGCTCTTAAAGTGCCAGAATCATAACATTCTCACCTCTTGTTTATAATAAAAAAAAAACAGTCAGTTAGGCACCATAGGTCAAAGGAATTGGGATGGCGGGTTATCAAGACTGCTTCTGGCTTATTAGTGGGCATCGTCTTTGGTGGGGGGGACCTGAGAAGGCGGGGTGCAGGTGTCCTGGCATAGCTGGTCTCCACTCCTGTCCAGTGTTTGTGCGTGGAAATGTCTGGTGTCTCTTATACTGTTTATGGTATATATACCATATATACCATATATATTATGTTGGCAGAACAAAGAACAGAGTTAACTTAGGGGGAAAAATATTTTTAGGACCAGGGAATTAAGGGGGTGTGTTTCTGACCTACTTAGGGTAGATCCTTTAATTCGGCTCTCTGGAACTCACAAGAATTCTTTGGGTTTGTAAAAAACAGAAGTTTTAGACACATACATTGTAGCATTTTTATGTTAGAATGACTGTGACAGATATTTTTGCACAATGAAAAGTATTTTTAAGACTATGGAAAGCATAGTGAGAGAAATTTGATCTGAAACTTGTTCAGTGAGGTTGTCTTTTTAATTGACAAAGCCTCTCAGCTGTCAGACTGCATCAGAGATCCTTGGGAAGGATAAAATTGTAGTTGAGTTACTGATTAAAAGAA
>JAQHUG010000127.1:5723076-5735153 GCA_028555095.1 Dicrostonyx torquatus | reverse complement strand
TCCTGCCCCATCTTAAGGAAGCAGGGGGAGGGCGGTGGGGTAGTGGGGGAGCGGGAGGGCCGGGAACAAGGGGAGTAAATGTAAATTTTTCTTTTAACAATAAAAAAAGGGAAAAAAAAAGAAAAAAAAATTTTCAACCCAACACTACTGACATTATTCAAAACTCATATATCCATATACTTTTCAGATTTTGAGACATCTTGCTCAGCTGCTCTCCAGGAATGCTGAACCTTAAACTATGTCTGAGTGCCATTTCTTCACACCTTTAATAACACTTAGGTCTTTTTTTTTTTCAGTCTAGGCCAATGAGATAAGTTGAAATGGCATGTCTTGTCATTTTAATTAGCAGTTCTTTACAGTTTGTTAGGTAGAATATCTTCTCATGATAATACATTTTTACAAGTTACTTTTAGTACTAATTTTTTTGTTTTTGGATTTTGAGACAGGATCTTATTTTGTAGCCTACACTGGCCTTGATCTCACAGAGATCCTTCTCTTTCAACCACACTAGTCTAAAATTAATTTTTAAAAATGACTGCTTTTTGAAAACTATAAAAACTAATGACTGAGCTAACACACTGATAACTATGTAACAGAAGTGTTTTACTTTTTTTCACACTAAGGATACCCAAATTACTATAACATTAACATATTAAGAGCATCTGCACATGACTACGAAATAAATCTACTCATTTTATCCCAGACTTAAAGCAGAACACTGACCAGGCCAGGTGGGTAAACTGAGAGTCGACAGAGCATGCCACCACTTCAGTATTTATAGATCTGAATTCTTCAATTCGGTCACCAAAAGCGATGATTTCAGTTGGACATACAAAGGTGCTGAAAGTTGAAAAAAGAAAACAAGTGAGTAGTCTCAAAATAAGCACACGCCTGTATTTTCAAACCAGCGTTTTTTATTATATACACTTTTGAGTATATAAAAATCACACCTTAAAGAGAGAGCAGATAAATGAGTTTTCTCAAACTGAAATTCTAAGAGAGTATTTAATTAAACATTCTAAACAAATTTTGAGTTCTCAAATGCTTCTCAACCAATTTTCTTTTTATATTTTACTTGATCAGTGTGTGAGCAATGCTTTCCTCTTCCTCCTAGCAGCATCCTCAGTTCATAAGCTTTCAATATTTTGTAGTTTAGTGTTTTACAGATTTCTAGGGATCTAAGCAATGTGTATATTATTTTGCTTGTTTTTCTTATTCCTATGGGCTAGCCTCCTCTACATGTAATTTACAGATGAGGCAATGTTCTTTAGTCCTACCTCCCACTTCTGGATAGTTCCTCTTTCACCTTGTTTTCCAGCCCCATGTAAAATACACCTGGGGTAATATAAAATTTTATCAGAACAGTTGAGAAGATATTATTCCAGGCAGTATTTCTTTTAAAAATTTTCTTATCATTTTATGAGTGTTTTTGCCTGCATGTATGTCTGTGTAACACGTATGTGTTTGGTACCTGTGGAGGTCAAAAGAGAGTATGAGGTTCCATGGAACTGGAGTTACAGAGGGTTGTAAGAGGCTATGTGGGTGCTGGGAATTAAGCATGGATCATCTGAAGAGCAGCCAGTGCTCTTGACTACTAAGCCATCTCTTCAGCCTGACTGGAGAATAATTTTTCAAACTATGGATAAACTAATTTAGTAAGCTGGAATCAATATTAAAATATAAAAATGACAATACATTATACATAATGAGGATAGTTATTTATTAAACATTTGTGTGTGTATATATATATAAATGCACATGTCTGTCTTCAGTAGTGATATTCAATCTTAACTGCAAGCTAGATTTAGATCTTACATTTTCAGACAGGGACCACTTGGGAGGGCCAAATTGGAGAGGAATTTGGGAAGGTGGTTATTTACCACTTTGTATGGAAGTTTTTCAGTATTTTAAAATCAAGCATGGCTGAGCCTGGCCTGAGAATGAATGTTAGTTACCCTGTGTACATATCCATGTGTACTGGGTGGCAATGAAATATCTAATTCTTAATGTATGGGTTATGGCCAAAAAGTTTGAAAAACATAGATCTAGGGAACAAGTTTCTACTTGAGTCCAATAGTAAATTTAAAAATAATTCAGTTGCTCAAACACAGCACTGCCATGTGCAAACAAATAGTTCTAACTGTCCCTAATAAACTGGGTGGAAATCATACTTCTATCCAGTATTTTCTAAAAATGTTAGTGGTAGATTCTACCTTCTTTCTTATTATCTCAAGAATTCTACTTATGAATTCTATTAGAAATTAACTTATTCTTTTAGTTAATAGAGCCAGAGTATAGGCTTATTAGAGAGATAACTTCCTTGGGGTTTAATGCCCTAATTTTATTAGAATTCTTAACTCTTGGTTTAGTACTGAAGGGTTGGCAAACTTTGTTCTACTGGTCATATCGTGCCCTTTAATGGTGAAATTTCTCTGCAGCAAAGCAGCAATCATGCATATATATTTTACCTATAGGAAGATGGGACAGCAGAATACAGATAGCAAGATTAAAATATCTCACTCTTTTTGTCCTATAGAAAAAATGCTAACTCCTGGCTTACAATGTATAGAAATGAATTAAATTTTCACCTATATCACTCTAGATTCATCTCATTGGACTAAGAAAGGTATAATGACATATGTAGAGGGATCTTTTAGCTATTTTTTAACACCCCCAAAAATTCAAATAGAAAAAATAAGAGGTTGATATAACTAATTCTTTTGTTGTTGTTTTTTTTAATTCTTCATAAATAAGGCAATCTCAAAATTGTATGTTTCAAAATAAACTCCTTGATGTACATAACTACAAGACAATTTACGACTGATTTTATGGTCATCCAAAACATGCTGTCAGAACTGCCACAATGAAAAAAGTATTACTATATATTAAATAGATATTATAATGTACAAACCTCAGGAAAATAATACAGCAAATAAAAATAGCAAAGCCCTTAAAGCAAACACAATTATGTATTAAATCTTGCATTACCTACTTGTTAAAATATTATCCGTCTATTTTCTTGCCTTTGTGACTCAAATATGTGGTAGATATTACCTTTTTTCTCTCAGCTTGCCTTATTAAGAACCATCAGCTGAAAAACAAATTTTGTTTGTTGTCCTTGGATAACAAGTGACAAAGACTGGCATTTAACTAGTGATTACGTGCATGTGTTACTTACAAATCAAGTGGGTAGAAGAAAAAAACCAAGTATTTGCCACGATAGTCAGTCAGCTTGATCTCCTTGAATTCTCCATTTATCACGGCTGTTCCTTCCCAATAAGGTGCTGGTTTGGAGACTAAGAAAGAAAAACATAATCTATAACACAGAAAGTTTTTGGAATGGCAAAGGACAGCTTTAGAAAAACACTGAAAATTGAGGATTCTAAAGCTTTAGACTTCACTGGCAGTCTGGAAGCTTACAGACTTCTGAGAACTTGAAACAATAACTTACTGTTAGACAATATAAAATGCATAGAATTATAAAGGAAACCAACTTCCCTGAAATGCAACATATACTCATTTAAAAAGCTTGTGATGTAGTAACAGCTGTGTGTTCATTCTCAACACCTTCAAGGTGCAAGATGTGGGGGTGATCCTATAACTCTGTAAGATAACTTTTGACTGGATTCCTGCAATAGCTATTACACAGCACGAGAAAGTCTCTGTGTCCCAATGGGCAACAGGTATAAGCAAGTACTTCAGGAGTGAGAGTGAGTTGTCATCCACAACTGTGATAGGAGGAAATGCAAAGTTTCAGCTGGATGCTAGTGAAAATACTTGTATATATAGAATTTTTCCTGGTTACTATAATTATTAACACACATTAACTGAATAAAATTAGAAAAATGTTTCTGCCCATGACCACAAAGCCTTACATTTTATCCTACTGGCTATTTCAATTACAGCCCCTCCAAGTTATCCCAGATTATGGGAGGAATAGTTTTCCTAGAAAGCTTTCAAAAATGAGACACCCTTCACCCCTTTGAATAGGTTTCAAGTGACCTGATGGAAATTCAATAGTGCTGCTGTACTACTTGTAAGGGCATACTGACACTCTAGCTAGTGCCCTTTGATAATTACGCACCTTCAGGCTGTTGACACATTCAAATAACACTTTTAAAACCATTATATATACTGAGATCAATACTTGCTTCCAAGTTGAACTATAGCTTCTAGAATCAAGCCTTATAATTCTGTATAAAAGCCAGTATTAATAGAAAATGAAGATGAATTTCTTTGTGAAGTTAATATGTAACACATGATTTCTTGAGTCAGAACTACATAATATATATAATCCTGGTCTTACTAAAAAAGCCAGAAGAGATCATCAGAAATCTGCTAAAGTTTGTATATTTTATATTTATTACTTCAAATGCTTAACTAAGAGAGAGGTTTTAATAATTGTAAGGACCTGTTATAACACTCCTTAAGGATTTTACACAGACAGAAAATCATGTCAGGAAAATATTGCTTTGAAAATTGATGCTTGCAAATGTTTGGCTTTGATTGAGTAACTGCAGTTATTTTGCTAAGATTTTTAAATAAAATTCCCAAAGCAGCCTTCTTTACCTATTAAAAAAACAGAACAAAAAACATGGTGATGCACAACTTTAACCCCAGCATTCAGAAGGCATTGGCACGTGGGTCTCTGAGTTCAAAGCCAGCCTGGTCTACTAAATGAGTTCCAGGACAGGCAGAGCTGCTATAGAGAGATCCTGTCCCAACCAAAAAAAAGCAATGTCTTAAATGCATTAGCATAATGATTCTAGTAAACAGAGTAACGAAGACAATTTAAAATCCCCTCTCTATCATCAGTTTAACTACTGTTAACATTTTGATCTTTCCCACTTTCCAAATAGAAACCTAGGTCACAGTTCACATCTTTTCCTCTCACTGAAAATGCAAATTATGACTTTTTTATGTTATTAAAATATTTGAAAAAATAGCCTTAATTGCTCTACAATATCCCCTTTTATGAATAAAAATTCTCATTTTCTCCAATTCTAGATCAGCCTGTATATGACACAGATGTCCAACAATTACATAAATATTTGAAAGATTTTTGGTAAACAGAAGCTATTATAACTACTAGTTTTTTTTTTTTTTTACTTCCAAATACAGCTTTGGAATGGCTTTGTTTCCAACAGGAAGCATATTTGAGTAAATACATTTCAGAATATCTTCCTCGGCAAGTGAAATCAATGGGACTTGGAAATATTATTGTTTTAAAGCAAAAACTGGCTTTCGAAAAACAGTCCCAAAGTAGTTCTACTATGAAACTACAAATATATTGAAGGATGTGAAACAGCTTTTCTCATTCATTATCTCTGGAGGTTCAGAACTGTGCAATAGCCAGGTTTGGTGGGCACATCTGTAAACCCGGCTCTCTGCAATGAAGCAGGAGTTTGAAGCCATTCTGTCAGATCTCCGGAGCCTATGTTCAAAAAGCAGGCCACAAACTGTCAAGCCTAACTATTTTTCCACTGAACACTAGGACATAATGTGTTGCAACAACCAAAATTCAAACATACACCTACAGAATATCAAATAATCCCTAGAAGAGGGTTAGGGAAAAGCCAGTAAGGAACGGGCTTTTTCTGGATGCTTTGGTCACTTCTTTTCGGCAATCTTAATATCCAGATGCTGCAGGCCTCGACTTTCTCAGTGTCTACTTAGTCTGACGTGTCTTTTCTGAGAGTGGCCACTAGCTTCAAACACTGGACAGAAAGACAAATAATGAAAAGCCCAGTTGGCAGTACACAAGATTTACCATCAACCCAATAAACCCAATTATGCCACTTCCACTCCCAACCCCAATTTCCCTCCAAAATACTCTATAACAAAGTCTTCATTTTTTTAAAAAGAAATATCAATATCCACTAACTCTACAAATTTTGGGGAGAGGAATTTCAATAAGAATGTTTGTATGTTACAAAAAAAGTTTGACCTTCTGAACATTTTGTTTAGCCACTTCTCTGCTTAATCAAACTCTCTGTGAATCATTATTCAACTTCTCAATGAACTCTCTTCCCTGGAAGAGACAGGGCTGCTGCAGACATTTTCGGACATTTAAGAAAGTCTTTTAGTTTGAACAACATCCTCCATGCCTGCAAGCCCGGGACTAGGAACACCCCCATTTGTGGCTTTAAGGGTAACCACTACCTCTCCCGAAATCTGATCAGAGGAAACTATCTTTCTTCACACCAGGAACCCACCTCTATCCTCACACCCACAAAGGCAACGGGGTGGACCCAGAGCTCTGAGGCAGCCTTGGGGGAGCGGCCCAACTGCAGCCCCACCCTTCCGTAGCATCCACAAAAAGGTCTAAGTATTCCGGAGTTTTTCCCCATTCACCCAACCTCCGCAGGGCACCACCTACTCTTGGCTTTGCTTAGATGCAGAGAGTGATCTGCGACCGAAACCCGGGACACCTCTCCCGGGTACACTTGTCCACCAGCATAGAAGTGGCACTCATTTTCGCGGGTCCGGAACCGCTCCTCAGTCTCCAATCCCTGCAGAGCTTGGGTCCGCAACAGAAACAGCAGCAGAGGCGGCAGGATCAGCACCACCTTTCGGGTCCAGCGACGGGACGGAGTAGTCGCGCTCAGCAGCTTGGACCGCGCCTCCATGACCGAGCGAGCGCGAAAACACGTCCCTCAGCTAAACCGCGGAGTCCCCCGCCGCCAAGCGGCTAAAAACGCGCGCAGGAGACCGCGCGAACCAGGGCGCGGCCTCGCGAGACTTGCTCCGCCCCACTCCGGCCCCCGCCACGTGGACGCAGACCCCGCCCCCGCCCCCCGGCTTCTGCGCCTGCGCCATACAGTGGCCCAACCAAACTGAAGTGTTTTCCGAACTTATCAAAGGCTTCGTCCAGGGTGGGGGTGGGTGGTGACCCAAGTGCCTGCAAGTATGCTTCCATGTCCATCACTATAACAGAGCTTTCCTACCCCTCACTCCATCTCTTCAAAAGTTCAAAGTAACCTATGTGCTTGTGAAGGACTGGCAATATATACTTTTCATTATTTCAAGACACGGTTTCTCTGTGCGGCCGTGGCTGTCCTGGAACCCACGCTATAGACCAGGCTGGCCTTGAACTCACAGAGCTCTGCCTGCCTCTGACTCCTGGGTGCTGGGATTAAAGGTGTGTGCCACCACGGCCTGGCTGCAATTAATACTTCTAGTTAAAGTCACCTTCATATGTTTTGTTGGTTTTGTTTTTGAGAGATTATGCTTGTGTGCACTTAGGGGACAGTGTGAACAATATAACGTGGAATGTAGTCACTTATTTTCCAGTCAAGACCTGAAACCCCTCCTAGCCCAGTGCATAAGCGCAATTTACCCGTTTACCCATTGTTGCGTTGCCTCTACCCATGACACACTGCTGCATGCCCTGCCACTATTTAGTGACTGCCCCAGCGCCTAGAGGCAGTCCCTCCATTTTAGCTTGTCAAGGACTGAATTGTGACATCACCTGTCAGCTCCCTCATGCCCTAGTGCTGCTTTCATGCACTCCTAACCACAGCTCTATTTCAGACCCTGACCATATTCTATTCACATCTTTTAAAAAATTATTATTATTAATGATCTTTTTTTTTGAGAGAGAGAGAGAGAGAGAGAGAGAGAGAGAGAGAAAGAGAGAGAGAGAGGTTTTCTCTAACAGTCTTCCGGCTGTCCTGGAACTCAGTCTGTAGACTAGGCTGGCATCGAACTTACAGAGAGAGATCCACCTGACATTTTACTTTAATGAGTGTTTTGTTTGAGGTGTCTGTGCATTTGCTTGCGTGCCTGGGGCTCATAGAAGCTAGAAGACAGCACCTAAAGGTCCCCTGGAACTGAAGTTATAGTTGTGAGCTGCTGTGAGGGTGCTGGGAATGAAACCCTTGTCCTCTGGGAGAGCAGCCAGAGTTTTTAACTACTGCCATCTCTCCAGTCCCCTAATTCCATCTTTAGTATAAAAATTTTGAATATGGGCTGTTATTTACACATGTTTGACCCAGTAATCTTCAAACCATACTTTCCCAATGCACAATTGACATGTAATCTTTTCCCTTGTAGTGTATTATATTAATGTAGTTCCATGATTTCCCTCTCTAGACCTAGCCTTTTTTTCAGTTTGGTGAAATCTCAGAGATAAAAGGGTCTAATCTAAAAAGCAATATGTTCTGACTAGCCTATCTCTTCGAGCAGGAATTAGAGGGCAAAAAGACAGTTTGGTGATTTAAGTGTGTCCCAAGTGATTATATTTTAAAATCAAATGTGGTACCAGGGTAAGGGATGTAGCAGAGCTCAGTCTTAAAGCACATATCCAGGAGATTCTGGGTTCAGTTCTCAGAAATGTCGCAGCTCACCATGTCCAGCTCCCTGCCCCCCTCCTTTCCCTCACGCTCCCCCCCCCACTTGCTCCCAGCACCTCCACCTTCCGGCTGAGAGGAGAATATACTTACTCATAACGTTTTCCTGTAGCTCTTCATTTTCTGGAGGTCCATAGATGGCAGGCCTCTGACGTGGTAGCTCTCGCTCCCATTCTTCTCCTTCCCTAGCCTCCTGCTCAATATGGAATGGAAGTGGGACCCTAGGGCCTCGGATTTGAGTCCCAGAGACTCGACTAAGGCCTATGCCCGCTCGTGGGCGGCTGCGGTGATCCATGGTGACTGGTTACTGGTGACTGTAAAACAGTCACTAGCCTTAGTGAATTATAGGCCCTGAGTTGGGCCTCTTAGTTTGAATCTGGGAGAGAGCAATATATCCCTACACCTCTTTGCCCTAGCCTGAGCTGAGGTGCCCCAGTTGGTAGCAGGGACTGCTCACCAGCTGGGCCCCAGTGAACCCCCTGCCTACTGGGGAGAGTGACCAGGTTGGCCACCTCCCTGGCACCTACTGTGTCCCTCAGCTGCTCTGAAATCTCTTGTTAGCTGGCATTTTGGGTGTCACTTGCTCTGAGGCCTCTCAGCCAATGATATTTGAGCAGACACTATGCTGTCATAGTAGCCTCCACCATAAACCTTGAAGAGGGGACCCTGCCTTCAAGGCTCCCACCATCCAGCTAGAGTCAGTTACTCACTAAAAGTGTACTACCATCAACCATGAGGGGGTGTTCCTAAATATCACAGATATTCAGAGGTCACCTAAGTGTCTATATATTAGCTTGATTTGCCCGCACATAACTTTTTTACTCCTAATGGGGCCCTACATAGCAGAGATGCTGTGAGAAAAGCGTACCCCCTTGTATGATTAACAAAATTGCAATATATCCTTGTGGAATTCATATCTGATAGTCATGGGTACCTTTGCAGCTTCCACTCAGAGTGCGGGTTCTAATCATATCCGGTTTCTTCCCTCTGTCTGGTAACTTAAATACTCTGTTACTATACCAGGCCTTTAGTGGTCTACACCTGTTCTGGGGTCCTTTTAATTCTGTTTCTGGAAACACTGATTGTTTTGTTGTTACTGTTGTTGTTTGCTGGTGGTTCAGGTTGTGTCCACAGCTGCCCTTTGATGGTTTATTTTATTGTTCTTTATAGTTGGGAGCTTCATACTCAGCCTCTAGATTTTAGTACTGAGATGCCGTTCCTATAATCCTTAGGTTAAAGAGAACAGAGGCCATGCTTTGTGACTCTTTTTGTCATTTTGTGGAGTTAATGGGTTAATGAAAACGAGGACATGACCACTCGAAGGCATGGTTGAGTTGAAGCTTTTATTGTAGCTGCAAGGTGGAGAACAGTCAGAGGTGTTTGGAAGGGTCCAGGCTGAACCAGGCCACGAGAGGAGAGAGACAGGGAAAGAGCCAGAGAGGAGCGAGAGAGGACCAGAAGAGAGCAGAAAATCAAGAAAACCAGGAGGTCAATAGGGATCAGAAGATGGGGGAAGAGAAGCAAACCTTGAGTTGGAAAGATTTAGGGTAGGGAGTGGGTGACAAGTGTTGAGAGGAGGTAGGACCCTGCAACAGGTCCTTTGTTGAGAGAACCTGGTGGTAAGTCTTGATATGTTAATAGAAACCTCATAATGTTCCTGGTTTCTTTGGGACCTAACCAAGGGGAAGTCAGGGGAAGTTGCTGGTTGAAGGTTCTATTTGTTCTTAGATTGAGGCATCATCATTTTATGGTACAAACTCACAGAGATGTAACTTTTAAAACATGCCCTAGATTACCAAATTTCAGAAATTCTTTTTAAGTATCTGCTGTATGTTAGATACTCTGATTGGGAGGCAAAGATAATTAAAAATGGACATATCCCAGCAATATTCAAGCTAAAAGTCCAGTGGTACTCACAGAGGTGAAGCCGGTGGTACATAAATGTCTTAATATGAACTAATAAGTAAAATGATAGAAAGCTAAAACTTCTGAGGACATACAGCATAGCATGTGGGAGTTGGGCTGGGGTGGCACAGAGTGGGTAGGCTATCAGGAAAATCCTTCCTTGGAAAGTGATGCTTGGGCCCCTGAATATGACATAAGTAGGTGAAGACATGTCCTGAGTAGAGTAGGCTGATTTAAGAAAGATGAATATGGCAGATGTTCAGACGATATGATGAAAGTCTTAACCCTGACAAGATTAAATTGATCTTCAGCATTTGAGGGAGGTCAGAGGACCGGATAACATGAATTACCCTCTTGATAACAAGAAGACAACTTGAGCCCTGAAAAGGGTATTGAGCTGGAAACAGGTAGAGCCTGACTTGAAGTTTAGATGTTAAGCATCCAATTCCTTATTGGATCTGTTTTTCTTTTGTAAAATGTGAATGTTTAGTTGTTTTATCCTTTGCTAGGTTCATACGTTGATGCAATGAAGTTTAGACATTTGTATCCTTCTATGGCCCTCTCTTACTCCCCTCTCTCCCTTTAGAACGCTTCTTTTCACTGAGTCTCTCTCCTACTTTTTCTACTTTCTTGTCTCCTTTTTGCATGTGGTTTACTGAGTGTAATAAAAGCTACTTGCTAGAGCTTGGGTAGGAGGCTATTTAGAGTCACAGATAGGCTGCCCTAGTTCAGATATTAAGAAAATTAACAACTTTTAATTGCCAATAGTCATTCTGGGAGGTGTGGAGCTTCATGGACCTGAATGTTTAATCATTTTTGGCTGTCTTTTTCCTTTGCAGTATTATGGTGAGGGAGTTCCATAACTCCCTCTATGTGTTCTTTTATTGGTTAATGAATAAAGAATCTGCCTTGGCCTGTTGATAGGGCAAAACTTAGGTAGGCGGGGAAAATTGGACTGAATGCTGGGAGAAGGAAAGCAGAGAGACAGAGAGATGCCATGGAGGTGCCAGAGAATTTTGCTGGTAGGCCACGACCTCATGGTAGTGCACAGATTAATGGAGATGGGTTAAATTAAGATGTAGTAATTAGGCAATAAGAAGCTAGAGCTAATGGGCCATGCAGTGTTTTAATTAATACAGTTTCTGTGTGATTTCTGGTCTAAGCTAGCCAGTTGCCCAGGAAGAACAAGTGGGCCCTCCTCCAACAAATTGTCGTCCATGTGGCCAACTAAAATCCCCGTAAAATCTGAGAGAGCTTGAAAAGGAATTCTAGACAAAAATACAGAGTTTAACACAGCTTCTTGCCATTTGCTGGCAGCATGCTGCAGCTCCTATAAGAGAAGTTTTCCCGACTCAGCAGCAGCAGCAGATAAAAAGCTGTGCTGCTTTGAAGCTTTGAAATGCCAGCTTTCTATTGCTAGTGCAACCTCTGACTCTTTCAGGAGACCAAGTATTTGGATGGGGTTTGTGAGCAACGTGCTGCAACTTTGATGGCAACGTGGACCAGCTTTGTGCCTGGAACTGGGGTGGTGTGCACAGCTCAAAGGCACAAGCAGCTCCACCATTCTGGAATATGCAGAGCAAGCAGACAATACGATATATACTATAGTAATGTCACAGCTTAGATTCTTAAGCGCTTAGCATGTTAAAAAGTGCCCCTAGCCAGTAAAAAATTACAGATATGCAATAAAAGCAAATACAGATGAGTCATAGTGTTGGATAAATGTACGTAGGCTTGGAAGAGAGGAGAAAAAGAATATAGAGAGTCATAGATTAAAATGAGTAAAGAAAAATAAGCCATGTAAAAATGGAAAATTCACAG
>JAQHUG010000127.1:5699279-5709593 GCA_028555095.1 Dicrostonyx torquatus | reverse complement strand
GAAGGGGAATGGTCCTAGCCTATCAGGCTTATAGCCACACCCCGCCATTAGCTAATTATTCCACCCCTAATTAGCCATTAGCTAATTACTCGGGGTTGGACCATCAGGTCCCAATTAGGTATAAAAGGGTAGATTCACGTGGTAAGTGCTCTCTCTGCGGATCGCGGGTCTGCCAGCGTCTTCGGAGAAGCACTGTTCCAGGATCTGGTAATGTAAATCTCTGTGTGTTCCTTTTCTATTAAACTGTATGTCCTAAATATAACTAGTTTGGGTAATAATTAATTAAAACAGTATCAGGTTTTGAGACAGCATCTGGGGGAATTTTAAGAAAAGATTTAATTTTTATTATTTTCTCTCTCCCTCTCTCCCCTTCTCCCCTTCCCCCATGTGTGCATATGTGTGTGTCTGTGTGTACATGTGGATATGTGGACATGAATGCAGGTGTTCCCAGAGGCTGTATTTATTAAGTTTCCCTAGAGCTCAAGTTACAGGTTACTGTGAGCTGCCCAATCAATGTAGATACTAAGAACTGAACTTGGGTCCTCTGATACATACTCTTAACCATTGATCCATCTCTATAGTACCTCAGTGATAATTATTTTTATTGTATTATCTTCAGTATGACATTTGCACTCTGTGAAGCCTGGCTTTTTAGTCTTCTATGTTCTCCCAATGATCTCCTTTTGTGAATTAAAAGATCCCTCAAAATATCTGTTGGATGCTGATTACACTGAAGCTTGGTGCATTTAGATGACCAATGCAGATATCACTTTATTTTGGTGGACTTCAGTTTCTTACAAATGTATTTTCTCTTCTGTTCATATCACAACATGGCTGTCCTCTAGACATTATGGCTTCATGGACTCTATGGCAGTCTAGGAAGCCTAAGCCCAGCTTTGTGGTTTGTCTTTATGTAGGCTTCCAACTAGTTGAACTCTCACAAGGACTTCATGCTCATTGCCACCAGAGATTTTGATGGATCAAGTCTGTGGAATTTTTGACTCTTTCAACTGTATATAGTGCTAAGTCCACAGCATTTTTTAAGGAAAAATACAGGTAAGGCTCTATGGGCTGAAATAGGCTGCTTGCCTTTTAGTATCATCTGTGTAAAGTTATGCCACTGTATATGTCCAGCCTTTTCTGAGAATGGCTTCTATTGGGTGAGTTTTTATATATTGTCCTCCTATTGTTGGAAAGAAGGCAAACTCTTTCCTCAAGGTGGACATTTTCCCAGGCATGCCACTATTAGTAGTTTGTTGAACATCCATTGATGGGCATAAAGAGAAAGTAACATTCTTCTACAGACACTTAGTAAATGCTTTGGAGACCTGTTCTTTTTATATCTAGGAGGAAATCTCCAGATGGCCCCATTACCATCTGTTTAGTGATGTATTTTTGTCTGTTTTTAGAGTCTCTCTACTCCAAACTAGAGCCTTCCTGAGTTTTGTTATTTTGGTAGCAATGTATGTATATGTGTAATAGGATAGATAGATATAGGCACTCTTTCCACATTTCCTGTCTTCATCTCACCCTTCTTTGACTGCAGTTATTAATGTGGTACCCAGAGATGGATAGATAGATAGATAGATAGATAGATAGATAGATAGATAGATAGATAAATAGATAGATAGATGGATGGATGGGGATGGGGGAGAACATATCCTGACATGGTTGGCAGAGTTGAATGGAAGCATTGACACTATGAGCAGAGGAAATTCTCATCTCATGCACTTACAGGCATATTTTATGTCTTTACTAAAAAGGAATTCAGATAGTTTTATCTGTTCCCATCCAATACTTTTTCTGTGAGCATCCAGTAGACACTTCTTTGTTCCTAAGGTCCTTGTGACTCACACTTCTTTTGAGGTTATATGTGTGGTTCTACTGTCCTTTTAAATCACCTCAAACACATTCATTTTCCCAGGCTTCTCCCATTGAATGTGGAACTCACAGACTTTTTCCTTCATGTGGTGAAAGTGTAGTTCCCCTTCAAGTCAGCCCTCCTACTGTGTCTTCAGGCTGGGCATTTTCAGCCCTCGATTGCTGACTTTATTTGCACAGTCACATATTCATTCCCAGGTTTCACTGACTGCAGAAGACATAAGAAAAGGTTTCTGCCACTCTTCTGTTTGATAAAGGTTTAAGGAAGTCATCTCTTGGTCACTGTTGTGAGCCACAAACATAAAAAACCTTTGACAAGCACCAATGACAGATTGATGTAATGATTCCATCTAAGTCCAGCTTGTTGAACCCATGAATTTATTGAGTTTATTTATAAGAGAATGGGTGAGGAGTTACTTACAAGAGCATGGGTGACCCAAAGAGTTGCATTACTGAAAAGTCTTATCTCAACATGGTTGATAACTTTCCTCACATTACACAGCTAGAGTCCTCCTCCTTGGATAGCCTCCCACACTTTGTATATTGTAAAACCTCCTGAGACCATGAGACCATACTCAGGTGGGGCAGAACTCTATATAGCTGGCAGGGAATTGTAAGAAGAAGTGGCTGAAATCTCAGGTGAGGGTCTAATGACCTCCCCCCACAAACTCCTCTTATGAGGAAATGTCAATAGGCACAATCTTGAGAGTAGCTTGTGAGTAGCCACAGCTGCTGTGATGTTGATGATAATGGTTCTTATGCTCAGAACAGTGAAGCAGAGTACCATCCTGGGAGAGAGGAAATACCTACTATTGTTCCCTTCTGAGATTCTCCAGACTGACCTTGGTAAGTAAAATCCTTTTCCTTGCAAAGCAATTCCATCCTTATCTTCTCCTGCATCAGTCTAATACTGGGGTTTGCCTCCTTTTGACAGAAGAATCCATGGATTCAGCTTCTGGCTGGACATCAAATATACCCTAAACACTCACTTTCAGGAGACAGATACAGAGGGATCTCTGTAACTTCAAGGTTACCTTAGGCTACACAAGATCAAATCTATATAACAGAGAAACAGCTCACACAAAGTTGATCACAGCATTTGCAATCACATGCTTTTTATCCCAGCATTAGGGAGGTGGGGACAGGAGTGATATGGCTGGGTGGAGAGAGTAGAATATAAGGCAGGAAGAGACAGGAACTTGGTGTGAAGTCTAAGGTTTGGCAGTCTGAGTACCGACACTTTAGTCCGAGCATTGGTAGAGATAAAAGGTCTCTCTAGTGGTTGGTTGCTTTGCTTTTCTGATCTTTAGGTTGAACTCCAATATCTGTCTCTGTGTTTTTATTATTCCTGCTACAACATACAATCCACTCAATATGGTCCCAGTCTTCCTTATTGCTTGGCTATCAGATATATGCTGCTGAGGAAGAGTGGCCTGGTGTATGGTGGTAAGCACTCTGATCATTTTTTTCAGGGCCAATTAGGTTTTGTAGGACTCATATTAAAATACTGCTGCCAGAGTATGAGGGTGGAGTAAGGGTGGTAGAAGAGTGGGGAGGGGAGAATGGGAACGGAGAGGAGAACATGAAGGAACAAGAAGATCTAATTGGGTAAAGGACAGAGAGAGAGAACAAGGGAAGAGATACCTTAAAAAAGGGAGCCATTGTGGGGTTAGTGAGAAACCAGGCTCTAGGGAAACTCCCAGGAACCCACAAGGATGACCACAGCTAAGAATCTAAGCAATAGTAGAGAGGGTACCTAAAATGGCCTTCCCCTGTTATCAGATTGATGACTACCTTAATTGTCATCACAGTAACTGATGGAAGCAGATGCAGAGATTCACAGCTAAACTCTGGGCCAAACTCCTGGACTCAGTCATAAAGAGGGAGAAACGACAGTACAGGCAAAGATGTCAAGACCACGATGGGGATACCCACAGAAACAGCTGACTCTAGCTACTGGGAGCTCACTGGCCCCAGACTGACACCTGAGGAAACAGCATAAGACCGAGCTAGGCCCTCTGAATGAGGGTGACAGGTATGTGGCACGGGCAGTTGGTAGAAGCACTAGCAGTGGAACCAGTATTTATCCCTAGTGCATGAACTGGCTCTTTGGAGCCCATTTCCTAAGGAGTGATACCTTGCTCATCCTAGATACAGGGGGAATTCACTAAGGAGGGATAACTTGCTCAGCCTAGATAAACTGGGGGAGGACGTTGGTCCTGCCTCAAGTGATGTGACAGACTTTGTTGACTCCCCATGGGAGGCTTCACCCTCTCTGAGGGATGGATGGGGGTTGGGTAGAGAGAATGAGGGAGGAGAATGACAGAAGAGACGGGGAACTAGGATTGGTATATAAAAAAAAAATTGTCATCACGGGGAGGTCCTTGGTCCTGCCTCAAAGTGATATGACAGACTTTGTTGACTCCCCATGAGAGGCCTTAACCTCATTGAGAAGGGGGTAGGGGAGGATTAGGGAGAAGGTGTAGGGAGCAGGTGGAGATGAGGGAGGGGAAACTGTTATTGGTATGTAAAATAAAAAGAATTTTTAAAAAAGAAAGTAAATGCGTGCTTCCCAGAAAAAAATAAAATATTGTTTTGTAGTGACCTAAACCTGTGTGAGATTTTCCCATCAGTTCATGAGATGAGACCTGCAAAAGTCAAGTCTATCCAGAGATGTTCTGGAACCTTTGAATGATGGCATTATTTTGTTTGGAAGGACGAACATACCACATTGTACATGTTTAATATATAACCGAATTTCTGAGTGACTCATATTGGAAAATTAACCCTGTCAAGGACCAGCACCAAGCCATTTATAAATAATTCTGATATATGGACGGTTGCCAGGAGTATAATCTCTGTCTGTTCAGGGAAAACTAATGGTTTTAAAATTGTTATAAAATTGAATTTGGCATAGATCATGAAAGTTTTTTTATTATTAGGCATGTGTCATGTTTCACATAGGATACTTAAAAGGTGTTCAAATTGACCAAAAGCCTGCCTTAGAAACACTCAAACAAGCTGTTTCAATTTTTATTTTAACTAGATGCAAGTCACCCAGGGCACATGTGAAAAAATGCCAGTAACTAATGTTAATGCTAATAAGAACCTTTAGCAAAATGGGTGGCTCCTGAGCAGTGGCACACTTTGAAATTCATCTGTGGTCCTTGTCTGACACTTCCACTTGATGTACCCTATTTTAGAACCTTTGGGGGCTCATTAGTGGCTATGAATACAGTAACAAGGCAAGAGCTGATGTTGTTGAACCCTGACTTCATTATAGGCCAGGTTTCAAGTGAGACAATGTAAAATTTAGCCAAGAAACATCTATTTTCTTTTCTTTAAATTTATTTATTATGTGTATAGTGTTCTGGGCACAAGGTCTCATTATAGATGGGTGTGAGCCATCATGTGGTTGCTGGGAATTGAACTCAGGACCTCCAGAACAGTAGTCAGTTCTCTTAACCTCTGAGCCATCTCTCCAGCCCCAAATATCTATTTTCTAAGGGGAAAAGAGCTGTTTTTTTAGAGCTATCAGGTAGTGTGATGGTTAGTGTGTGCTGCCAGCATGATAGGATTTCAAAACACTTATGAGATATACTTCTAGGTATGTCTGTCAAGGTGTTTTCAGAAAAGTGTAACTAAGGAGGGAAGGCCCATCCTGAGTGTATGCAGTTCACTAAATGAGTTGTGTGGTCCCTAGCTAAATAAAGAAGAGAAAGTGAAGTAGAACACCAGCATCCATCTCTCTGATTATTGACCATAGGTCTAGTATGAATAGCCATTTTATGTTCCTGTTGCTGTGTCCTCTCCTCCATAATGGAATATGTCCCTTCTAACCATGAGTCAAACCAAATTATTCTTCCTTGAAGTTACTTTCTCAGGCATTTTGTTACAGCAACAATAAAAGTAATAAAGACAGTCTAGGTTCCTGAACATGCATAGTCTTATTTATGGAGGTATCCATAAATAAAAGGTAGATTGGCTGTAATGAACTGTGGAAGATGTACAGTCCTTTCAAAGCCTGCCTACATATTACCAGAGACTACTTTTTTGTTCCCGGCTGCCCAGACACAAATAATCACACAGAAACTATATTAATTACAACACTGCTTGGTCAATGATTCAGGCATATTTTTAGCTAACTCTTACATCTTGAATTAACCCATTTCTACTAATCTGTGTATTGCCAGGAGGCTGTGGCTTACCGGTAAGGGTTCTGGGTGTTTGTCTCCTTCATCAGCTACATGGAGTCTGACTCAGCCTACTCTCTCTATATAACTCTGTTTAGATTTTCCACCTGGCTTTGCTCTGCTAAGCCATTGGCCAAAACAGCTTATTTATTATCCAATGATAAGACATATTCCCATCATACAGAAGGAAACCACACATCACTTACATGTGTGTATGAGAAGATAATTATAGATAGTAAGTTAGTGTTATTGGTTCAGTTATAGGCTGTCTTACTTGCCTTGGAAACAATACCCCCCAAATTCATGTTGCCCCCCCTCCTTTTTTAAGTTGAAAGTGAGATTCAAGTCACTTTATTTAGGTACTTTAATTAATCTTATAGACAACTGTATCAGTCATCTTGACATTGCTTGTGTTTAAATACCCTAAATTAAAGACAACCCACATTAAAATTATTCTTAAAAATGTTTTATGCAATGTATTTTGGTAATATTCTTCCCCATTTCACAACTTCTCCAAGAAGCCCCCTCCCCAAACCAACTTCATATTCTTCTCTGTCTTAAAATAAAACCAAAAGAGCCAGGACATCCATGGGAGAAAGCTTGAGCCAGTGACCTCTGCTGGAATAGGCTTGAGCCAGCAACTTCCACCAGACCAGGCCTGAGCCAGGAACCTCTGCTAGAGCAGGCCTGATCGAGTAACCTCTGTGGAACCAGGTCTGAGCCAGCCACCTCTGCTGGAGCAGACCCAAGCCAGTGACATACGCCAAAGCAGGCCCAAGCCAGTAACTTCCACAGGAGCAGGTATGAGGGAGCAACATCCAAGGGAGCAGGCCTGAGCCAGCAACCAGGCTCAGGCCAGTGGCCTCCATGGGAGCAGGCCCAAGCAAGGGACATCTTCAGAAGCAGGCCTGAGCTAGCGACCTCCACAGGAGTAGGTCAAAACAAATGACTTCCACTGGAGCAGTCCCAAGAGAGTGACCTCCATGGGTCCAGGCCCAAGGAAGCAACCTCTGCCAGAGCAGGCCAGAATGAGTGAACGCCACTGGAGCAGATCCAAGCCAGCAACCTCCATGAGAGCAGGCCTGACACAACCACATCCATGGGGTGAGGTCTGAGTCAGAAACCTCTTCAAGAGCAGATTCAAGCAAGTGACCTTTATGGGAACAGGCCTGAACGACCTCTAGGATTGCAGAACAACATCCAGGAGTACTGAGTGACCTCCAGAAATGCCAAATGACCTCTGGGGTAACTGGAACCATGGCCCTGACTCCACCATGAAGAACAAACATCTAAGGCTTGAATCCACTGGTACCTGGAAGATTGATCACCAGAGACACAGACAGCCCTAACTACACCAACCAGAGAAAAAGATGGGTAGACAAGGTAAGAACACACTCAACACCACAAAGAGCAACATGACACAAAGAGAAACTAATGGCTCTAAAACAGCAAGACTTGAACACACCAATACAGATGAAGCAGAAGAAAATGTCCTAAAAATAACTTAAGGAGAATGTTTGAGACCCTTAAAGAGGAAATGAAAAATTCTCTAAAAGAAATGGAGGAAAATACAAACAAAAAATTGGAAGAAATCCACAAATCCCTTAATGAAAACTAAGAAAAAGCAATCAAACAGGTGAAAGAAATGATTCAAGACTTGAAAACTGAAATAAAGACAATAAAGAAAACACACACCGAGGGAATTCTGAAAATGGAAAATATGGGAAAATAAGCAGGAACCACACATGCAAGCATAAAGAGCAGAATACAACAGATGGAAGAGAGAATCTCAAGCTTTGAAGGTACAATAGAGGTAATAGGCTCATTGGTCATAGACAACATTAAATCTCACAAAACTGTAACATAAAATATCCAGGAAATATGGGATACCATGAAAAGATGAAAGAATAATAGAGATAGAAGACAGAGAAGAAGTCCAACTCAAAAGCACAGAAAATACATTCAACAAAATTGTGGAAGAAAACTTTCCCAACCTAAAGAAAGATATGCATATGATACAAGAAATTTAAAAAACATCAAATGGACTAGACCAAAAAGAAGTCTCCTTGCCATATAATAATCAAAACACTAAACATACAGAAAAAGAAAGAATATTAAGAGCTGCAAAGGAAAATGGGCAAGTAACATATAAAGGCAGACCATCAGAATTACACCTGACTTCTCAATGGAAATAATGAAAGCCAAAAGGTCATGGTCAAATGTTATGCAGACATTAAAGAGACCATGGATGCCAGCTCAGACTACTATACCCAGCAAAACTTTCAATCACCATAGATGGACAAAACAAGATATTCTTTGAGAGAATCAGATTTAACCAATACTTAGCCACAAGCCCAGCCCTACACAAAATACTAGAAGGAAAACTCCAACCCAAGGAAGTTAGCTGCAGCCACAAAAACATAAGACAATCGATGATCTCACAGCTTACATTGCTTTCAATGTCATGTTTAAGACAGATTTTTCAAGGACTTGTGTAATGCATATTAACTTTTCTCAATGCAACTTAACTTTAGATCTGAGATTGTATTTTCTCAGCCAGTTCATGTATTTCAAAAGTAGATATAAACTAAAATCTCTTCATGACATCATCCTATGAGTTGTCAAGATACATCTACACATTTTTATCATTCTGTTTTTTTTTAGATTTGAAGCTTTCTGGTATTTCTGATAAATAACTTGATTTTTTACCTTTAATATTTACTTCTATGTTTATATTTTTGTCTGAATGTATGTAGAAATAACTTCTACATTGTATTATTGCCATATATCACATCAGGGATATTAAGACTAGAGGTAAATGTAGCCTTAGTACTGCTTCTGATCTAAATATCCTCTCACACCTTGCTTGTTGGATTAGGGTTCTGACCCAAAGCAGAAAGCCATTTAATTCTTTTTTTGTTGCTGTTGTTTTGGTTTTCCATGAATTTGAGTACCAATTATTTTGAATCTCAAATATTTAAAGCAAAGGAGAAAACATACCAGTTCAGGATCCTTTAGATGTAATTAAAAGAATCCATTTATTTAACTCCTACCCACAATTTGACCAACTTAGTTTATTTTCTCTGTTAACACTTAAAATTTTCCTCAGAAGAAATAGCAAATCCAAAATTTAAGTGTCTTGCAGAAGCTGAGTTTCTTCTTCTTTTTGAGATGATAATTTAATCACAGTATTTATTCCTTCTTTTTTTCCCCTCTAAACCCTCCATATCCATCTGCCTGCTCTCCTTCAATGTCCTGGCCTCCTTTTTTTCACTAATTGTTATCACATGCTTATATGTATAGTTTCCTCCAGAATCATCCATGTTATGATTGACAAAAAATTGTAAAGGAACTCTTGGTCTGGCTTCCTTTGGCATAGATTATAACCTGTAAATCAAATATACGCCCACCCAAGAAATAGTATTGATTGAGTCTGTGTTCAAGAAATTTTTTCCCACATATTTTCTCAGCACACTTCCTCATTGTTGCAGGGTTATCAGAAAGGGTTGTTATTCAAAGTGTTTGTATCTGATGCCTTATAGCACTAGCATTTTACCTTAACCTGAACCACCTAATGTTTTCTTTTGCCTGTATTCACTTGATCCCAGGCTTGATATGGTATTAAATGTTCAGATATATTCAAATATATATATTTATATATATGTGTGTGTATACATGTATATATATATATATATCATGATTTGATATTCATTACCAAATGATTGATAAGATCAACTCAATCCCTATATCCAACATCTTACAATAACCATTTTGTGTATGCACACAAGTATATAATCCAGTATTATTAACTTGGATTACCATGCTGTACTTAGATCAACACAAAAGTTCCATGTTATACAGAAGCATTTTACCCCTAGACTAATATAACCCTCTTGACTTGACCCTGGAAACAACCCTTTTACCTGTTCCTGTAAGGTCCAAAAGGAAGTCAGGACCGTGAGGGACTGGCCCACCAACAGAGACAGTGTGCTCGATCTATTGGGAGCTCATCGAATCCAGCTGGACCAGGAATGAATGAGCATATGACCTAACTGGACCCTATGAATGTGACTGCCAGTGGTGTCAGGGACCATTCCCCCTAATAATTACAGATATGTCAGGGACCATTCGCCCTAATATTTACAGAAGGTCATATAAGACCTTTTAACTTAGAATGCTTAACAGAGCCAGCTAGGAATTTTGACTCTAGGAAATTTACAAAGATAAGAAAGCCACTGCC
>JAQHUG010000127.1:5656312-5691442 GCA_028555095.1 Dicrostonyx torquatus | reverse complement strand
GAGATGGAGGGGGGAGGGCCTTGGGCTCCCCATAGGACAGGGTATCCCGCACCATCTTAAGGAAGCATGTGGAGGGCGGTAGGGTAGTGGGGGAGAGGGAGGGCCGGGAACAAAGGGAGTAAATGTAAATTTTTCTTTTAACAATAAAAAAAATTATGGCAGCGTTGGACATTGTTGGATTTGCCCTTGAAGCTGAGTCAAACTGCTATGAGAAGTTCCACAGATTTATTAAGTAACAACAGAAATTTGTCTTTTAGTTTAGGAAACTGGAAGTGAGAAGTCTTTTTATGTTTGGTGGTGATACTAGAGATTGAGCCTAGGACCTCATACATACTAGTCAATCATTCTATCGCTGAGAGACATGCCCATCCCTAGGAGGCAGACATCAGTGGGTTGGCAGAGTTGTTTTTTTCTGAGGGCTGCGAGGCCAACCTCCTCTTAACCTGCAATTCTTTATATGTATCTGTATCCACATTCTCTCTTCTTACTAAGATCTCAGTCATATCAAAACAAGGCCACCCTTAAGCTCTCATTGGGAATTGATCCCTTTTGTAAAGCCCTACTTCCAAGTACAGTTACATTTTGAGATACTGTGTGGTAGGCTTCACATATCAGTGTTTTAGAGAACACATTTCAACCCATAACAGAGGGTTTGTATTCTATTTCTCATTCATTTTAGGCCTTACTTCTCTGTTGGGTTTCAGTTTCTTTCTAAGGGTCCCTCTTGGATCTTTTATGTTATACAGTCGTAGGACACTAAATTACACTGTCAACTCATGTGAACACTGAAAAGTAAATTTCCTTGCAAGCAAGAGAAGTGCAGTTCACTCCCAAGTCAGTCACTTCTTGTGCTTTCTTTCTAGCTAGGGATTTCCAGACTAATACACTCACTTCCTTTATATGACTTGCTACTAAAATCATGTGCAAACTTCAAAACAAGGCTGCTTTATTGAATTATCAATGACATAAAATTATACGCCTAAAGTTTACAACCTCATGTTTTGATATTTGTATGTGATGTAAAGTGTTCACAATTAAGCCAATTAACATATCTGCTACCTCTACAGTTACATGAATATGTTAAAAACACTTAAGATCTATCTTCTTTCCAAATTGTAAGTGTACTGTATAGTACTGTTAGCTCTGGTGCCCATGCTGTACATTAGATCTCTAGAAACTAGTCATTTTTCTTAGCTGGATGTTTATACTCTTTGACCTGCTTCAGCTCCTTTCCATAGCCTCTAATCTAGTGGTTCTTAACCTTCGGGTCGAGACCCCTTTGAGGGTCATATACTAAACATCCTGCGTATCAGATATTTGCCCTGCAATTCATAACAGGAACAAAATTAGAGTCATGAGGTAGCAATGAAAATAAATTTATGGTTGGGGGTTACTACAACACGAGAAACTATATTAAAGGGCCACAGCATTAGGAATGTTGAGAAGTACTGTACTCCCAGCCATGATTATACTGTTTCTAGAATTGACATAGGTGTAAGGTCAAAAATATTTGTATTCCTATGCTTAGCTGTTTTCATTTCACTTTGCATAATGTCCTCTAGGCCTTTTCATATTGCAGCAAATGACAGGATTTCCTTATTTTTTAAGGTCGAGTAACTTATTGTACACATGTATTAAATATTATTTCTTTATTCACTCATTGATGGGTACATAGTTCCTGTATTTTGGCTACTGTGAATAATAGTGTAATGGACATGATAATGTAGGCCTTTTCTTTGGAACCCCTATTTCAATTCCTGTGGACATATATCCAAAATTGGGATTGATGGGACATATGGTAGTGCTATTTATACCTTCTTGAGGAACTTTTGGACTGATTTTTATAGTGGCTATGCCAATTTACATTCTCACAAAGAGTATAAAAATTATCTTTTCCACACATTTTTGACAAATTTATTACTTTTTGATTCTTTGATACACATTTCCTCACACACCCTAACACAATATCTTATTGTTTTGATTTTAATTTCCCTGATGATTAGAGATATTGAGTACATTCTAATATATCCTGTTGTGTATCACTGCAAAATTGTCTGTTCAGATCCTTTGCCCATTTTTGGACAGGTCTTTCAGTGATTTTAAGTATAATTAATTACAGAAATATGGGTGAGGAATTATTTGCAGAAACACAGACACTGTACAGTGGCTATATGACTGAAAAGAAGTTTCTCTTTCACGTAACAACTATTAGTGGCCTATAGGTTCTCAGAGAGGGGTGGACCTGGCTCTGTAAGTCTATCCATGTTAGAGCTGTTAACTTTGTATAAATCATCCAGGAGGGGCAGGATCTTGTGAATTCTCTTCTCAACATAAGACGATGTTGATGGATGGAGTCTTGTGTAAGTCCTGTGCAAGTAAACATAACTGTTGAGAGTTCAAGATTTCAGGGGCCACATCCTGCAAGCAAGACAGTACCATAACACTTCACCCTTTCCTCCAGCTCTTAAATCTTCCTGATCCCTCTTTCTCTATATACTTTGACCTTTGAGGGGGCCAACATAGTGTCTCATTTAGGGCTAAACATTAAATAATCACTTATTCTTAGCTTTTTGACTAATTATAATTTTTTGAATTAACTGCTGTCTACTCTCTGCTCGTCTCATAACTGAAAGTAGTTTTTTCTTTTCTAGTTTAACTGTAGGGGTTCCTCCTTATATAGTTTGGATATTGATCACTTATAAGGTATGGTGTGCATGATTTTTTTCTAATATATACCCCCTCATTTAGTTGACTTTCTTTTTTATTATTATTTTATTACTTTAAAAAATACCAATCCAAATTCCCACTCCCTCTCCTCCTCTCACTCCCTCCACACACCCTCCCACTTCTCCCTATGCAATCCTAGGAGAGGAAAAGGCACCCTGCCCTGTGGAAGATCCAAGGCCCTCCCTACTACATCTAGGTTGAGCAAGGTGTACATCCAAAGAGAATAGGATCCTAAAAAGCCGGTATATGCAGTAGAGACAAATCCCAATGCCCCTCAGTCTGCCCAAACTGTCAACCACATTCAGAGGGAATAGTTTGATCCCATGCTTGTTCACTCCCAGTCCAGCTGGAGTTGGTGAGCTCCCATTAGCTCAGGCAAACTGTCTCAGTCGGTAAACCCCTCATGGTCTTGACCTCCTAAGACATACAATTTTCTAGTTTAATGTAGTTCTTCTTATTTAGTTTTGTTTGTGTTGTCTCTACTTTATCTATTCCCAAATAAATGCCAAAAAATATTCTCAAATAATTTCCAATTTTCCAAAAAAATTCTTAGGAATTTTTAATCTTTGATTGTAACATGAGGGCTGACTTGTTGGGGTTACTGTCCTTCCCAGTACCCCACAGCCAGCAAGCCCCAAAGAAAATCACACAGAGAGTCTACATTAGGTTATTAACTGATTGGCCCATTATCTCAGGCTTCTTACTAGCTCCCATAAGTTATATTAACCCATTGTTCCCATCCTAGCCAGTACCTTCTCTCAGCTGGGCTGCTACATGTTGCCTTGTTGGAGATCTGCGCAGGAATGCCAGGGAAGCTTCCTGCTTCCCAGACTTTCTCCTTGCCCTGCCTCTACTTCCTGTCTGGTTGACCCGCCTATACTTCCTACCTGGCCAATCAGCATTTATTTAAAACATGATTGACAGGATACAGAATTGTTCTGCACCATTTGATCCAATTTGTATTTTTGTATTATGTGAAATAAGGTTCCAATTTCTTTCTTTTCTGTGTATATTTATTTTTTCTAACATTATCTATTGAAGAGATTATTCTTGTTCCATTATGTATTATTGACAACTTTGTTGAAGATTACTTAGCCATATATATACATTTGTGTATGTGTGTTTATTTCTCAGATTTTTGTTTTGCTTATCTATATGTAAATTAATATGTTCATGCTAATATCACATGGTTTATATTAGTATAGCTTTATGATCTCACTGTATTTTTTAGAACCTTCATGTTCATATAGAGATTATATAACCACTCTTCTATAGGAACTGCAGGTGCATGTCACACCCTGGCAGGGGCAGACATATCTTGGAGTCTGAGGCCAGCCCGGTCTACAAAGAGAGTTCCAGGACAGCCAACTGTCAGAGCTACACAGGGAAACCCCATCTCAAAAAACTACTAGTAATAATAATAGCAAAGAAAATCTTCTTTTTGTATTTCTATTGTTCTTTAATGAAGGAACATAATAATACTGTCAATTGACACCTTGTTTTTTCAAACAATACCAAAAATATTCATTCATATAAATACATATATCTTTGGTTTACTTAGTGCATTTTGATTAAAGAGAAATGGGATGCACAAGAGAAATAATATAGAAGGGACAGCTTACAACTCATTAAAATGTATCACTCAATACAAGCATTGACAATGTTCTTTATTATAGAGTGACTCACTATATTCTTTAATAACTAAGAGGAATCTAAGGAAAGCTCATAATTAATGGAAGCTAAGATTGACTGGCAAATGATTATATGGCCAATTGAGGTTCTCAGAGGAATACAATGAGATAAGTAAACATAGAAATATTTGTATACATTCTGCCTCCATCAGTGGTCCCAGTTAGAACTAGATGGCTGCTTTCAAATTACAGATAAGGCTCACTGTTCAGAAAGTAAACCTGGAGGGAAGTATGGATAAGAGGCTTAGGATGAAGTTCAGAGCTCACAGTTTAGCAAATTTATTACAGCACATGGAATTTAGTATAGAGATTCACAACTGATCAAAGGACAAAGAGTGAATGTCTATGGAGTGCTCATCCATAAATGGGAAATCATTAACAGCTCCCGCCCCCGCGACAGCTCATGAAGACATTAAGAGAGATAATGTAGTGGTTTGAATAAGAATAATACCCATAGGTTTGTATATTTGAATACTTGGTTACTGGTTGGTGGTTCTTTTTGGAAAGGGTTAGAAGGCGTGGCCTTGTTGGAGGAGGGATGTCACAGAGAGTGCTTCCAACCACCCCTAGTACTTTCTCCTCCCTGTTTGTGGTTCTGACTTGTGAGTTCTCAGTTGCTGCCCAAGCCACCTGCTGCCTGCTACCTCTATTCTGCCAGTATGAACTATAACCCCTGAAACCATAATCCCCAAGTAAACTATTCAGTATTTGCCTTGGGTAGGAATACATTGCTAGCTGGTTAGAGGTCTCAGTCTACCATAAGCCTAGCAGCGTTTTCTCTAAACTTGACAATATGGAACTCCCTCCCTCCAGCAAAGATTCCTGCTCTCTACCTACCCTTATCAGGAAAATGTACCTGGGCCTGGAGGACTGACCTTATTTGAAAGCTGTCTCTGAACCAGATGAACCAGGTGCCTGATTCATCTTTAGCTTGACCCTTGGCACAGGTCCCTATTAAGAAGACTTGTACTACGAAGCTCTGCTTTAGAAGCCTACTGCCCCACGCTAATTCTTGTGATAGGAGTGTGCCACTTAATGCAAATTAAGGGTTGTCCCCAGGTGCTCCAATCCTATATATTCCTTATATTTTGGAATAAACTTGAGCTGACTCACCAAAACCTGTCTCCTGGAGGGCTATCTCCATTTGAGCTTTCTCAGCCATGTACAAAGCCTTCTGTTGCTACTTCTGCCTCTTTCCCCTCTCGACCTGGTGGCCAACATGCTGATGGGAAAAGAAAACCCGCACACCTTGGTATCTTATCAGAGTAATGGAAAAGTAACTAACACAAGGTGAAAATACATATAAGAGCCAGGGTTTATGATGGGTGATCTTTTCAGTTTGGTTTGATTGAGAGATAATTTAGGAAGTCAGTCAAGCACACATCTAGGTGTGCTTTCTAGAGACAGCATTTAAGGTGCCAATGAATGAAATGAAAATGAATGAACATCTAAGCAGACCATTGGGAGGTAGTGTCGCTGTGGAAGGTGGAGCTCGGTTCGGGGAAACATGTCCTTGTGTGGTATATCTTGTTCTGTTGCTGCTGCCCTATCTGTGTCTTGGCTGCCAGGAGTTGAACAGCTCTAATCTACCACATCCTCCCTTTCATACAGATTTGCATTTTGGAAATCATGATATAAAATAAACCCTTCCTTTTCTTTATCTTTTTTCTTCATAAGTTTTCAAGATTATAATATAATTATATAATTTTTATTTATTTCTTCAAATAATATGTTTGTGCATATATACACACATATATGTATATATACATATACATATACATATACATATACATATACATATACATATACACATACATATACACATACATACATACATACATACATACATACATACACATATATATATATATATGGGAGCAGTTTCCTGAGGAGGCCAGAAAAAAGGCATTGGATCCCGTGGAGTTGGAGTTACAAGTGGTTGTGTCACTTGACATGGGTGCTAGGAATCACATTCAGGTCTTCAACCAGAATGCTCTTTTAACTGCTGAGCCATTTCTGTAGCCCTCACTGATGGTTTGAATGACAATCCCCCTTTCCCTGCCACAGGCTCATATGCGTGAATGCTGGTACCATCTGATAGGATTGTTTGGGAAGGATTAGGAGGTGGACATGTTGGAGGAGATATGTTACTAGGAGTGGGCTTTGAGGTTTCAAAAGCCAATACCATACCTTTTGAGACTCTCAGCCTCTCTCTTCCTCCCCGCTCCCTCTCTCTTCCTACCTCCCCACTAACCTCTCTGCCCCATGCTAGGTGAATCTGATGTAAGCTCTTAGCTACTGTTTCCAGCATCATGCTGCCTACCTGCGCCCATATTCCCTACCATCATGGTCAAGTGCTCACCCTCTCAAACTGTAGGACAAGCCACAATTAAATGCTTTTTAAAATAAGTTGGCTTTGCTAAAGTAATAGAAAAGTACTTAAGACACACCTTCTTCTTCCTTTAAAAAATTTCCACAAATATTCTGGCCCCATCAATGAAAAACACTGATTCATAAGCCTGCCCATGGCCCCTTAAGGCACAAGACTTAAAAAAATCTATTTATTTTATTTTATGTGTATATGTGTTGCATATGTTTGTAGGTGCTTGTGGAGGCCAGAAGAGGGTGATGAATCCCCTGGAGCTTGAATTACAGATACTTGTGAGCTGCCCAATGTGTGCTGGAAAGCAAACTCTGGTCCTCCACAAGAGCAGCAAACACTGTTAACAGCTGAGCCATTTCTCTTGTCCCAACCCTGGGCTTTGGCTTCTTTCTCTTTTCAGAAGTGCTACCAATGTAAGCACTGAAGTGTCTAGAATATCGGGGTACTCATACAGACCAAATGTAGGGTAAGATATGCCTCCTCTTACCCTACATTTATGACCTCTAATGATTTGTGTAGTTTGATTTGTTTCAAAGGGGAAAATCCTACACATCCAAGCAGGCATGTTCTTGCTCTCTCTTTTGTGTCACTGAGATGTTGAATTTATTTTAACTTGCGACCATGCCCACAGATAAAATAAATGATCCCTCCTGATTATAGTTGGACAGTTATATAAAAAATGTATTGAGGCTCATTCCTGTATCAGGAAAAATATGAGAAAATATTAAGGTTTTCATGAAACACAATAAGGTTATAGAGGCTTGCATCCTTAGCTAGCAGATGAGGAATCTCTGCTAGTTTTAGTGGAAGGAAAAACATAAAGGTCAGCCAGTTACTTAGTGATTAATCCATATTCCCAAAGGGCCACCTTGCTGATGACAAGAGAAGGATGAAGGCATTTAGCTGAGTTCTATGTTGTTTAGTCTGTGGTTTATTTAGTATACCCAAGATGACTTTTCTGTTCACACCTTTCTTTTTTCAAGAACAAAGCAGGCCAGGGTGAAAGTTGAAGGCCATCCTTCTTTGACTAGAACCAGAGTATAGGTAGAGACTGCTTGTTTGTTTCTTGGCAGCCCAGACACAAATAATCACATAGAAATTATATTAATTACAATACTGGTTGGCCAATGGCTTATGCATGTTTCTAGCTAACTATTACATCTTAAATTAACCAATTTCTATTAATCTGTGAATTACCATGAGGCCATGGCCTGCCGGTAAAATTCTGGCTGGCAGCTGATATCTTTCTCCTTTGGCAGCTACACGGCACCTCCCTGACTCAACCTTCTTTTCTCCTCCTATTCTGCTTGGAATTCCTTCCTTGCTCTATTCTGCCCTGCCATAGGCCCAAGCAATTTCTTTATTCATTAACCAATAAAAGCAACATATACAGAAGGACTTCCTACACCACTCGAGGCCTTATTTACTGATGAAAGTTTGTTGGAAACTTTAACATATGGAAGGATTCTGTTTGTGCATGTGTTATATACACTGATACAGAAATCACTGCAATTCTTAGAAGCTCTTATAGGCTCAGTAAAAATTTTGCTAAAAGTTTGTATTTAACTCTCAGTTTGTTGTGTAGCGGTTTTTCTATGATTAAAACATTCTATCCTGTATGGAGGCTTCTTAAGATGAACTATAAACAACTTAAAAATAGTTACAGGAAGTGCCTGAAATTGACCAGATTCACTAGGCCCCTCCATCCCAGAGTAAGCAATAATTACAGTTCAGACTCACTCTCAGACAAGCCAAACTGCAAGGACTCTCACATCAGCTGAGCTGCCTAGAAGAGGTTTAGACCGACTAAGTCACTTGGAAAGTACACTCTCCAAACTATTGCTCTGTTTGCAGGCTGCACAGCATGCTCTCGGCTTTTGTGAGCTGTCACCCCTGCTACGGTGGGTTTTGGTGATGTAGCTGTCATTGAATCATTCTGTTCCAGTAGGTAACCCCAAACCCATCATCCTGTAAGTAACCTCAATAAAACTCATTAGTCTAACAAGGTAGACTTTTGTGGTAACCTTAGTTTTGCCTTTGCTTGTTTTAGGCTCCCAACCTATCTGGGCTGGGTTAGTAGGTGTGTGTGTGTGTGTGTGTGTGTGTGTGTGTGTGTGTGTGTATTTCCTTCAGGAAAAGCCTTGTCACATAACACATCTTAAGGGTAGTTATTTTAAAAATAATTATTTATTTAAATTAATTTTGAAGTGCTAGAGATCAAACACAGGGACTTGTACATGCTAGGGCAGTATTTTACCACTGGGTCAAATCCACAGCCCAGTGTGGGCATTTTAAGCCAATAAAAGGCAGGCTGTCGTCAATGATGTTGTTCAGTGTATTGTGGGAAGAGTTGAGAGAGTTTCACATCAAAGCCAAAGATGTTTTTGCTCTCACAGATGGTCTTACTTATGATCAAGTCTCAAGTAAGAACATTAACAAATTGGATATTTCCCAGGAGTTATCATTTTTAAAGAATTGTCCACTCTAAGTCAAAGTTTAAATTATACAAGAACTACAATAAAAATTATTCATTGCCCCTCCATATGAAGGAGTCTCAGATACATGGACAGAATTAGCACTTCTTTTGGCATCAATACACCTACATTGTTGAGAACACGTGCATGATTTTCATGAATCCATCAGCTAAGCAAAGGGCAGGGAGAAGATACAACCTGTGGAAGCTGTAGATTCTCAGAGGGAAAGGCTTGTTTCTGTGCATGGTAGATGGAATTCTCGTTCGTGGGTGGAATCTGAGCTATGTTATTTTTAATGAAAAAAAGCCTCTAGATGTGCCTTATGTTTTAACTGTATGTAAGGCAAATGACCTCCAGATAACTGCATGGACTCGTGACTGGCACTGTGATAACTAGATGATCTCATCTCAACCTCTAGTGGTGGCAAACATGATCAGTGTTGTTTGTGCCATATGTGGATGTACATGAATAAGGACCTCTTGAGGAGAAAAGGAGGTGAATCAACAGGCTTATGATACTTTTACTACTGTGGGTATCTAAGAAGGCATGGTAATTCATCTATAATTTGTGACCAGGCTCCTAGATAATGCTTAGTGATCCCAGTGTGGGTTTTAGGAAGCATGGCTAATATGCATAGTCAAGTAGAGAGGGGTCCACTGGGCAATAGCTAGAAGTGATAAACCTGGTGTTCTTCTCAGGTGTCCTGGCAGTCATGTGCTTCAGGAGATTCTTGTCTCTGCTTATGCTCTTTCCAAGCCTAGCCACAAAAATGATGGTGGAATTTTATGTAACAACTTTTAGTTGGACTGTGATGCTTTTAACTTTCATTAACTTAATCATCGTTTTCTTTATTTTGTGCTGGAGATAGAATCTAGGACCTTGCATATGTTAGGGAAAAGTTCTACCACTAAACTACATTATTAGTCTGAACTGTGTTTGCTTATGTTTGAGTCAGATAGTGAGGCTACCTTTATGGAAAAATGTATCCAATAGTGGAAAGTTATCTAGAATGCAGTGGTTCTCATCCTATCTGACCCCATGACCCAGTTTTTCATGCAGTTCCTCATATTGCACTGGCCCCCAAACATGAAATTATTTATTGCTACTTCATAACTGTATTTTTTGCTACTGTTATGAACTGTAATATAAAAATCTATGTTTTCTGATGATTTTAGATGATCTCTGTGAAAGGATTGTTCAACCCCCAAAGTGGTCATGATTCACTGATTCAGAACCACTGGGACAGTGGAATGTGTTCTTACTGAAGAAACTGAAAAGAAGTCAGAACCAACAGTAAGTTCCCAGTTGTAAGGACACATAAAAAACAAAAATAAAATAAAATAAACAATTCATATAGTAGTTTTCAAGACTGGCATTCCTATTTAAATTTAGTGTTTTGTTATGAGTTTGAAGTCAATGTGGAAGTTTAGACCAAATATAACAGAATCATGCCATGTAATCCTTCTCATTTAACATTTCTCGCCATGCTTACTTTTGGACCAAAAGATCTTCTTAATTTTCATGTTACAAACAGAAGTTACATTGTTGGATATTCTAATCTAACCTTTTATTCTTTATGGTCATTTTTATTGGTTATGTGCAACTATGGATCATAGAGATGATGATTATGATGGTGAATATGAAGTGACAATCAATAATGTGTTTGCTGGTATGGCCATATGCCTGAGTGTGGGAGAAGTTCCAAAATTGTACTGGGTATTTAGGGAAGGAATTAGTGAGGCAAATAAGCATGATGTGGTAATTATATGTTTAAAATAGTGGGAAGATTGCACAAAAGAAGATAGCCACAGAGCATTATCATTTGGGTATCTCATAGTGTACAGAATCATGTGTCTTCTTAGGCCATGCTGTCTTCAGTATGATTTGTTCCTGTTTTTTTTAAATAACATTTTGAGTGTGGGGAACTAAATAAACCTTGCCATCTTGCATGCACTATGGACACTCTACCACTGAGCTATATTTCCCACATTCTTTTTATTTTTTTAATTTTTTTTTTTGCTGTTTACTTTGACACAAGGTCTCAGTAAATTGCTCAGTCTTTCCTGAAACTTGATCTGCAGTCCAGGCCGGTCTTGAACTTGTGATCCACATGCATTAACTCTGGAATATAGCCCTAGACTGTACTATCTCTATGTCCATTGTCTATCTCTATCTCTATGACTTGCATATTTTTTAAATATATCTTCTTGTTTGATTTTTGTCTCTAGGAGTCAATTTCTTTTCCCATCCTTGCAATTTTCAAAGCATGTCCTTTAATTTTTTTATCTTAGGCCTCTTCTTTGTTGCCAAATTCCACCACTGTTAATGTGAGTTCCCCATCTGTATTTCCTCTCTTGACACCTCCTAGGCTCCAGGTTCCCCCTGTAATGTCACCACATGTTCATTTCTCTGTCATATCCAATTTTAGGTGGGTATTCTAGGGCTGGTATTAGCCAGCTATGCAGTTTTTATGTCACCTTACACAGCGGTCTGCCTTCATATGATTATGACTAGCGATTGCTCAGCATCTAGTGTAACCCCAAAGAGGGCCTAGAGAAAGAGGGCAAGACTGTAGCACTGTCACATGAGGGTTGGCCATTTGCTCAGGCTAAACTAGTTTCGTGAAGGAAGGGGAGTTTGATTGTTGATCAGCAATGATCTGTCACTCGGATAACATATTCATCATAGAGCAGCTTACAATTCTAAACAGATTGATGACTACAGCATTATTTGAATTGTGTTTTTCTCCACCAGGTAACTTCATGTACTCAGGACAGAGAAACTGTCAGACTGTAATGTTAGCCTTCTTGTAGCTGCTTTTGTGCTTTCTGTCACACTGTACTTGTAGTAAATTATTTTTTGTGGACTTGCAAATGTTAGACCATTTACAGCTAGTGTGCACTCAGTCAAAAGCTATCTAGAGGGCACAGGAGAGAGGGCATAGGACACTGGCAAAGATGGGCAGTGGGGACATTTCTTGCTCTTTCTCATAGGCATTTATTTTTAAAATTCACTGATGTAGTAGAAGACTAGATTAAAACAAAAACTTTTCGGTGCAAAGCTTAGCCTTTCCACTAGATGGTGGCAAAAGGCTACATGTCCTTTCACAGTGACTGCATTGTTTATGATGGGCTTGCATCTCTAAAATTAGAAGAATGGTTCTAGAAAAGTAAAGATTATATCTGAAATCCTGGTTTCTTTGGAGAGGATAAACACACTAGGTTCAAACCTATGAAGGACATGCTTGTGGAAGTTGCCTTCAATAAAATAGTCTGCTCAGATGGCAAGCAAACACCAGTCACAGGTCTGGAAGAATGGATTATTTAAGTGGCCAACAGCTTATCGGTTAAAAGTGTCAGGGGCCCTTTACCTTCCGTTGTCCTACTGTCTTCTTTCAGGGGACCCCAATGCTCTTGTTGGTACCCCTCCCAGACAAAGGACCAATAAATATCCAGGCTACAACAATGCTGATACACCTCCCTCCTCTCATATGTTATTTGTCCCAAGTCTTTGTACAGAGGCGTCAACAGAATGCCCTCATTGCTACCAAGCAACTTTAAGCACCAAAAGGAGTCAGTTTCCAGTATAAAGGTTGAAAGCCCGTACTATTCCTTAAGTTGGATGAGGATTAGTTGTTTAGAAATCCTTGAACCACCCCCAACCCAGCAAAGGGTTCACATGGCACTGAGAGAGAAAGCTTGTTATTTGTTATTTCCTAATGTGTGTGTATATATATATGGTGTGTGTGTGTGTGTGTGTGTGTGTGTGTGTGTATTGCTCTGGGCTATATTGAGAAGCCTTGTCTGTATTTGGCATTAGCTCCAAGTAGACCTCCTTCAGACAGACACTAGTGCCACACTAGATTCCACAAAGAACCACAAAATGAAGTCTCCATCATCAAGGGGCTTACTACAGAGTTGGAGTCATTCATACACATTCATAATACAAAATGAAGGCTCAGGGGCTGGAGATATGACTTAATGGTTAAAAGCACAGACTGATTTTCTGGAGGACCCAGGTTCAATTGAACTTAGGTTCAATTCCTAGTACCCACATGGTGGCTCAAATAATCTCTAACCCCAGTCCCAGAGATCTGATCCCCTCTTTTGTCTTCTGTAGACATTGCATGCATGTGGTACACAGGTGTACATGTAGGCAAAGCATCCATATGAATGAAATAAAACTAAATAAATCTTAAAAATAACCAATACAAAACAAAACAAACCCCTCAAGCTCAAAGGGAAGATTCCAATATAGCTCAGCACTGCATAAGGAGCTTAAAAATCATTTCAGATATTTAGACTCAATTCTATGGATGAATTAACTGGTCATTAAGTCCACATGCATGTATCATGACTTTAAAAACACAAGTGATGGAGGTTAACAATACAGTTACTATGTATATTATTTCTTTAGGATTAAGAGAAATAGGACTGGTAGAATAAATCTATAGTAAAGGGGTAAATATTAGAATAGCATACAGGTTGTAGTCTGGTTAGTCAAACCATGCCTGACTCCAGATGGAGTCCAGTAGTTGTTCAGTCCAGGAGACTGGATGTCTCAGCTGCTCTTTGGTCTATTTTGGAGGTTTTAACACCAGCAAAGAAATGCCTAAACTTCAATATTGTTGCACTTGCCAGAGAGAATGAGGGAGAACATGCAAAATTCAAAAGCTTTTTTCTTTTATGTCAGTTGTCACCAGTGGTATGGCCCAGATTTATGTGGGTTCTTCTGATATCAAATGATACAAAAGGTGGGTCTCCCACCTCAAATAATTCAATCAAGAAAAATCTCACACATGTGTATCCAGATGATTTGGTTTTAGTTGAATCTATATGCAGTCCAGTTGACAACAAAGTTTAGCCATCACACTGAGTCACCTGTTTGTTGTATCAAAAATGAACTCTAAGGTCTCTGGGTAAGTCCCACAGCATAGGCTCTACTGACCCCAGTCTACATATATACACTGCTATTCCACTAATGGCATTTGATGAGGGATGTCCTTCTGTATATGTATTACTTTTATTGGTTTATTGACTTTATTTGGCCAATGACTTAGTAGAGTATAACCAGGCAGGAAATCCAAAGAGACGCCAAGTAGCTGCCAAAGGAGAAATACACCCAGAACCTTTCTGGTAAGCCACATCCTCGTGGTGATACACAGATCAATAGAAATGGGTTAATTTAAGACGTAATAGCTATCTAGAAATAGTCTGAGCCATTGACCAAACAGTGTTGCAATTAATATAGTTTCTGTGTGATTATTTGTGTTTGGGTGGCTGGGAAATTGGCATACCTGGAGAGAACATTTTGCTCCTTTAAACCAAAATTCAGAATGGACATCCCTGGGACTTTCACTGGCTCCAGGAGACTGAGGTCTGAAGTGCTAAAAGTCTCTTTCATTCTCAACTAGAAACCATGTCCCATCTGTGCAGCAGGTCATTTTTGGTGTAGTAGTCAGAACTTATCTCTTTGTGTTCTGTGTTTTTGTTTTGTGCTTGGGACTAAGTTCAGGGCTTCACATATATGAGGTAAGTGCTCTACTAGAGGTACATCCTCAGTCTTGGTCCTATCTTTTGCCAAACTTGATTCAAACCGAGCTATGCAGGTAAGGTCTACATACTAGATTTTTGTTGGGATATAACATGAGAGGTCTGGCTGGTGACACATCATTTGTGGGGAAATTGAGGCAAGAGGGAATTAGAATGGGAAATGATGGTCAAAACAGACCCTGATCTTAAAGAAATCATCGTTATCTAATGGAAGAAAGACATTATTAGAAATGTCTTGTGTGGAGCTGGAGAAATGGATCATTGGGTATTAGCATGTATCAGTTTTCCAGTGGACCTGAGCTACCTTCCTAGCATCTATGTCAGGAAGCTCACAATGACTTGTGACACCAACTTCAAGGGATCTGACTCTGGACACTTCAGACATCCTGCACAACATACACAGACACTCCTCACGTCCATGTTATACATTCATATACACATAGATAAATGATTAAAAATAAGTCTAAAAGAAAGAACTGAGATGTATTGGTATAGATTTATTTTGAGAATGAATCAACCTAATTTTCTATCTAATGTGATATCTATCATAATTGCACAAATTTTGTATAATACGCAATTTAAATAGTAACACTATTTCCCTATAGGTCACTTGAGTAAAAGAATTTGCTAATGTATTTGATGTCTTGTGTTCTTGAATTTTACCTTTGCAATATTATATTTATTGCATTTGCATCTGTTCCTAAACAATATAGTGATTGATTTTATGTAGTTTTAGTGTATCTCAATTACTTAATTAATCTGAAGACTAATTGTTCTAATAAAATTTGGAAATTTGAAAAAAAAAACAGGGAAGAATTCTGGTCTGGGTTTGCTGTCATCCTAGCACTTGGGAGGCTGAGACACTAAGATGGTTGCCAATTCAAGGCTGGACTGTGGTACACAATGAATTACAAGCCAGCATGGAACCATACTAAACCAAACCGAATCATAGCTCTCGGCTAGGAGGATAGCTCAGTGCTGTACTCACTCACCTATATACGAGGTCCTGAGTATGATCCCCACTACTGCAGTAAAACCACAAAGTATTCATAGACTCAGAGTGCAAAAAACAAACAAACAAACAAATAAAACCTCACAAGGTAAACAAACAAACACTCTTGCTCCTGTTAGCCTTCTGGCCTTGTGAAATATATTTGATCCCTCTGAGACTCAAAACATACATGAAATTGAACTAATAATACCTTCCAGATGATGTGAAATTAGCAGAATGAAAGAATAAATTTCATACCTTGACTTGAGTGTGGGATGGACTTAGGGGTTTATTTCTTTTCTAAAATTAAATTTTATTTTTATTTATTTTTTAGTCCCTTCCCAAATCCCCCTCAGTTCCCATTGCCCAATCCACTCCTCCTCTGTTTCTGTTTAGGAAAGGGCAGATCTCCCATGAATATGAATAAAGCATGGCAGTTGCAGTAAGACTTGTATTAAAGCTGGGCGAGGCAATCCAGTATGAGGAATAGGGTCCCCAAAGCCAACAGAAGTGTCAGAAATAGCCTCTGAGTTCCACAACAGGACAAAACTAACTGTCACATATAAGCAGAAGGGCCTAGGTCAGTCCCATGCAGGCTCCCTGGTTGTCAGTTCAGAGTCTGTGAGCCCCTATGAGCCCTGCTTAGTTGGTTATGTGAGTTTTCTTGTGATCGTTGATCCTTCCTTCTATAAGCTGCCTTGGTCATAATGTTTTTTCTCAGTAATAGAAAAGTAACTAATATAATGACATAACTTAGTAAAAACTCATCCAGTTCCTTCATCTACATATTTTTTCCTTTACATTTGGGTAATATTGTATATATGAACCATATTTTCATTATCTAGTCACCAGTCTATGTTCATCCAGATCAATTCCATTTCATAGTTATTGTGAATAGGGCATCAGTGAACATGGATGTGTCAGTATTTCCATAGTACTATACAAAGTCTTTTGGGTAAACACCTAGGAATGGTATCGTTGAGCCTATATATGATATATCTATTTCTAGTGTTTTGAGAATCCACCAGACCAATTTTCAGAGTGGTTGTGCTAATTTACACTGCTATCAGCAGTGTGTAAGAGTTCAACTTCTTCACATCCACGTCCACATTTGTTGTCATTTGTATTCCTAATGACTGCTATTCTGACTGGAGTGAGATGAAATCTTAATGTAGCTTTAATATGTATTTTCTTGATGGCTAAGGATATTGGATACTTTAAAAAAAGTGTTTCCAAGCACATATACTTTTTCTTTTGAGAACTTTCTGTTCAGTTCCATAGCACATTTTTAACTGGGTTGTTTGTTTTCTTGACATTTAGTTTTTTGTATGTTCTAGACACTAATCCACTTTTAGATTTACAGATAACTGGCAAATATTTTATCCCATTTTGTGAGCTGCCTCTTTTTTTTTTAGTTAGTTTGTTTTACTTTTCTCTCATATAATACATCTTGACCACAGTTTCTCCTCCCTCCTGCACCCTCAATCTCTTCCCCCACCTCCTCTCTCCCTGGTATCTATCCCCCTCTGTCTCTCTTCAGAAAAAAGCAGGCTTGCCAGGGATAGCAATCAAACAAAGCATAGCAAGCTGGATGATACGTGATATTCCTTTATAGCCCTTGAAGACATACAAGAAATCATCCAGAAGTAGATGGCACTGAGAGTGTGGCTAAGTGAGGAGAGGGCAAGAGCCAGTTTGCCCAAGGCTACGAGTGGCACTACAGACACATACCATGACATCAAGGCTGGAAGCAGCAACCAGTAGGAGGAAAAGGGTGCCACAAGTAGGCAAAAGAGTCAGCGACAGCCCCCACTCACATGATTAGGAATTCTACAAAAACACCAAGCTACTCAGCCATAATATATATGCAGAGGATTTATGTCAGACCCATACATGTTCTCTGATCTCTGCTTCTCCTCCTTCTCCCCTGCCCATGAGTCCTAGTCATTCTGTGGGCTGCTACTTGATTGACCATTTTCTTTGTTCTACAGTTTTAATTTCATGAGATTTCCATTGTTAAATTTTTGGTCTTTCTTGAGCAACTAGAGTGCTTTTTAATTTAGTGCTTATTTGTGCATATAATTTGAAGTATATTTTCTCCCTTTTTTCCCTCTATTAGTTACTGAGTATCTGGTCTCATGCCTCGTTTCTTGACCATTTGAGCTGAGTTGGGGCAAAGTGAGATGTAAGGACCTATTTTCATTTTCTGCATGTTAAAAATCCAGGTTTCTCAGTATTATTTATTGGGTAGCTGTAGTTGTTGGACTTATATCTGGGTCCTCTATTCTGTTTTTTTGGGGGCTAGTTGAGATAGCATTTCACTGTATAGCAGCTTTGCCTGTGCTGGAACTCACTTTGTAGACCAGGCTGGCCTAGAACTCACAGAGACCTGCCTGCCTCTGCCTCCTGAGTGCTGTGTTTAAAGGTGTGTACCACCACCCTGGCATGAGTCATTTATTCTATTCCATTGATATATGTATTTTTTTTGTGCCAGTTACATGCTGTTTTTATTAACATAGATCTAAGGTATAATTTAAAATCTAGTACAGTGATACATCTTGTAGTATTGTTTATGTTCGGGATTGCTTTGGCTATCCTTGGTGTTTTATGTCTTCATGCTGATTTTTTCTTCTTAAAAATTATTTATTTATTTATTATGTATACAATATTCTATCTGTGTGTCTGCCTGCAGGCCAGAAGAGGGCACCAGGCCTCATTACAGATGGCTGTGAGCCACCATGTGGTTGCTGGGAATTGAACTCAGGACCTTTGGAAGAGCAGGCAATGCTCTTAACCACTGAGCCATCTCTCAGCCCCCATGCTGATTTTTTCTATGTCTGTGAAGAATGGTCCTGGTAGTTTGGCTGGGGTTTCAGTAAATCTATAGATTAGTTTTAGTAGTATGTCCATCTTAACAATATTAATCCTGCTAATCCATGAGCACAGGAGGCCAATCTGTTTCAGATGTTTTCCTTAATTTATTTCTTTTGTGTCCAGTGATCTTCAGAAAATCATAAAGATATACTAAACACATCTATTCCATTAAATTGGAAAATATAAAAGAAATAGATGAATTTTTTGATCAATACAATATAACAAAATTAAACAAAGATGAATTGACTTAACAGAGTCATAGCCAACAATGAGATTGAAACAGTCTCCAAGCTATGAAAATCTCAGGACTAGATGAATTCACTGAAGAGTTCAATCAAAACTTTAAAGAAGAACTGGCATGAACATAATACTTATTTTTCAAGCTAGTATTATCCTGATACCCAAACTAGAGAAAGATACAATATATGAAGAAAATTATAAACTGAGTGCCTAGATGAGCATAGATGCAATATCAATAAAATAATGGCAAACTGAATCTAAGATAATATCAAGAAGATCATTTATCCTGACCAAATTGGTTTTATTCCAGAAATGTGAAGATGGTTCAATACACACAAATCAATAACTGTTGTTCATCTCATAAATAGACACCAAAATGGAGATCATATGCTCATCTCATTAGATGCAGAAAACACCTTTGGCAAAATCTAACATCCCTTCATGATAAAATCACAGATCACAGAAAGGGTAGGAATGCAGGGAACATAACTCCTAAACAATATGTTTACTATTTCTTTGAGACTGTCATGCATTGTATTTTGATCAAGTCTGTCCCCTTCCCCAATATCTCCCAGATCCAACCCTTATTCCATACTCAATTTTGTATCCTTATTAAAAAATATTAAGTTCAATATCTGTGGCCAGCCGCTTTTGTGTGTGTGGGATGCCATGGGAATATGTTCAACCTACTAAGAGTCAAACCCTAAATAAAATAAGTCTCTTTCTTCCAACAGCCCTCAGTGTCAACAGCTCAACAGCTAGTAGTAGGGATTCATGGCCACCTTCATCGTCCATGAAGGAATTTTGTCTGGCTTGAGTTTGCGCAAATCTTGTGGATACTGTCACAACTGTGGTGAGTCTAGATGTACAACTGCCCTTTCAAGTGAGAGAACATATCTTAACATGACAGCGGTTATGTATAACAAACCTATAGCCAATATCATGTTAAATGAGAAAAGCTCAAAAGATATTTTTACTAAGATCAGGAAGAGAAAAATTGTTGATTCTCTCCACTCCTATTTAACACATAGTGGTTGAAGTCCTAGCTAAAACAATAAGGCAGCATGAGAAAATAAAAGGGATACAAATACAAATACAAAGCATTCCTATTTTCAGATGATATGAATGTATATATTAGAACCTCAAGACTCCACCAAATGATGTGGGAGGTGATGTATACTGTGCATATGTTTTATTGCCATTGGTATATATATATATATATCTAATATATATATGTATCATATGTATAATAGAGAGAGAGTAGGTGGAGTCAGGGAGATGCCGTGTAGCCCCTTCGGAGAGACATACACAGGGGGCAGAACTTTACCCAGTAAATCACAGCCACATGGCAATACACATATTAGTAGAAATGGGTTAATTTAAGATATAAGAGTAATTCAGAAGTATGCTTAGGCTATTGGCCAAACAATATTGCAAATAATATAGTTTCTGAGTGATTATTTTGTGCTGGGAAGCCAGGAACGAACAAGTAGCCTCCCAACAACAACGAAAAACTTTTAAAGCTGTAAGTACTTCCAGCAAAAATGCAGGATATAAAGTTAACACACAAAATCATTAGCCTTATTATATATGACTGACAAGCAGACTGGAAAAAAAAAACAACCAAACATCGGGGAAAGTTCTATTCTTAGTAACCACAAAATATAGCACACCCAGGAGTAAACCTAAATGAGGAAATGAAAGGCTTCCAAAATGAAAACTTTAAAATTCTTTTCTTCTGACATCTTTTTTCTTTTCTTTTGAAATAAAATCTCACTATGCAGCTCAGGCTGTCCTGGATTTCACCATAGCTGGCCTTGAACCCCAAATCCTCCCGCTTTTGCCAGGGTTACAAGCATGTGATCCTTTACTTGGCTCTAGCAATATATTTTTGTAATTATTTTAATTTTTAAATGTCTCAGAAATTTATTTTAATGGCTGTTAGGTAATGCTTGTTGAATTTTATGATTAAATGAGTATGATCAACTTCATCAACTGGGTATTGAATATGACAAAAGAACAACTTTAAGTGAACCTATATCAATCTGCTTAAATAAGTTATGGATGAGGATCAGTTGGTAAACTACTTTCTTAGTATTCACAAAGCCCTAGGTTTGATCTATATGGAGTGAATGTGCTGATGAATGCCTATAATTCCGGGGCACAGAAACAAGAAGCAGGAGGAGCAAAGGTTCAGTGATACATCCAGCTGCACAATGAGTTTGAGGTTAGTGTAGGGTACATGAGACCAAAACAAAAGAAAGCAACCTCATAAATAAATATATTTCATTAGTTTTGAAAAATCACAGAGAAAAATATTCTCTGTGAGTTCTAGGCTGGCCTGGTCTGTACAGTGAGTTTCAGGAGAGCCAATGCTACACAGAGAAACCTTGTCTCAAAAAAAAGAAAGAAAGAAAGAAAGAAAGAAAGAAAGAAAGAAAGAAAAAGAAAAACATTCTATTTACTATAATTGCCATAAATTTCTGAAGTTAAGTTTGTGTAATCAGCAGTTAAAACCTGAAAACTGCTTTATAAAGAATTATATAAATAAGATTACATATTATAATATTATATATTATATTATTTACAGTATATATTATAATTTGTCACCTGACATTTCATCTATTTATGTTCTCTATATAGCTAACTTAAGTTTTCCCATTATATGATACTCACAAAAAACAACTAAATGGAATTAAATGGAACAATTACTTAATACGGTTGCACAGCCGAGGGAAGCCTTTTGTGATGGTGAATGAGCCGGACTCATTTCCATTCATAAGGCCCAAGGTAGAAGCTGTTATTAGCACAGCCTGGTGAGAGATGTGGGTCATCTCTCATCATCATGCAGAAGTAGTCCTTGTATATACAATGTCAACATCACCAGAGAATCAGGTCCTGTCCTAAACTGGTTCAAGCAGAACCTTCATTTTTAAGAAAATCCAAGTTTGTTTTGATTCTTATTCTATTATGAGAAGCTCTCCTGCAGCTGTAGGGGTAAATAATTTGCACAATTTGTGCTCTTCACTCAAAGAAAACAGGCACTTCTAAACTGTGACTTGGCAGGGAAGAAGTTGAAGGACAAATATATCAAGTTTAGCTTTTTCTCACACTCCAGTTTCCCCTTCATGCATCTGGGTGTGAAAGCTAACCAGAAGCCACAGGATGAGGGAGTAATTTGATGCAGTTCATGAAGTATAGAGCATATAGAAGAGGGAAAGACAATGGAGGGGCAAACAGATTATTCCACATATCCATTTAAAACAACTTTAACTGGAGTCATAGTGTAGTATTATCATAGTGCATGAGGCCAAAAAGCTTGGGCAAAGCAACTTTTTGTAAATAGTGCATAAATTTGGATTGAGGGAGGAATTATTGCTTGATTATAGGTATAATTATCTGATTTTGTCCCTTCTCAAACCCCAAACTTTTACTGTCATTGCCAAATAGGGTCTAATTAAAAAACCATTTACAACGATGCTTAAAACGGCTCTGTAACTTTGATCCTTGGGAATAATATAAAAATATGATAGAATGTATTTGATTTAATGGTAGCCATGAACATTTAAATCTCTAATGTTACATAATTATGTGCAATCTCTATAACTTAAATGATGTGAGCTCCGAGATTACTTTCAAGTTTGCAGATCAAGGAACAGGTAAAAACTTGAATGGTCTCTCATCTGCTAAGATCTGGATTTCTCTTCATGTGTGAGCCATTCTGTTAGGATGCCTCTTCTGCTGCCTGGAACAAAAGTGCAAATTAATTGTGGATTTAAAAGACAGAAATTTAGTTCTCCTTTATGAAATTGTGGTGTGATCCTACAGCTTTGAGCAATTATAAATAGATCCATTCTGCTATTTTCTTGTTCCCTCTCCTTCTTTTACATAGCTTAAGATGAGTGACCATACTTTTCTGTTCCAGGCACCATGAAGATGTGATAGGAGGCAGAAATGGGAGCTAGTCCCTGCTTTTTTAAAAGTAAGGCCTAAGGGTTGGACACATAGATTCTCTTTGAATTTCACTGGCTGGAATTTTATCATATGACCATTTGAATATCACAAGAGGTTTAGACATCCAGTTCATATCTGGGCATCCCTAATCAGAAAAAATTTTATGATGTAAAAGGGGAAATTGACAGAGGGTTCCTGTAGCCTTATTGTGAGTCACTTGACATTTTATCCACACATCTGTTAGACCTGGAAAGATGTTTGCTATTTATTTATTTATTTTAAAATATGTTCAATATCTGCCTAAAAATGTTTTTACATGTTGTCTATACATTGCTAAGGAAATTCAAAGAATTTTTAAAAAATCTTGCCAATATAACCGTTCCACTAACTAGGGACCAAGCATTCATATATAAGCCTATGAGCCATTCTCAATTAAACTATCACAGTGCTTACGGTTTTTGAAAGAGAGAGAGAACATAAACTTGGATGGGTAGGAGATGGGTTGGAACTCTGAGAAGCTGCATGAGAGGAAAGCATGATAATACATTGTATAAAAAAGATTTAAATAAAGCCAAAAGTGAACATAATTATCACTTCACATCCTTTCTATGGTGAAGATATTTACAATCTACTCTCAGAAGTTTTGAAATATAAACTATGTTATTAACCATGATCACCTCATTGTGTAATAGACAACTGGAGTTTATTCCACTGGAGACCAGGGGTTGGAAAAATAGGAGGAGGAAGTAGGAATATTGACTAAAGGGTTCAAAATATCTCTTTGTAAAAAGGGATATTGTATTTTGGGTTTATAATTCTTTTACTTCTCTGAAGAAATGCACATAAATGAGAACTTGTTTTTTCCTCAGACTTTATTGTCTTTTTTTTTTTTTGGTTTTTTGAGACAGGGTTTCTCTGTAGCTTTTGGAGCCTATCCTGGAACTAGCTCTTGTAGACCAGGCTGGCCTCGAACTCACAAAGATCTGCCTGTCTCTGCCTCCCGAGTGCTGGGATTAAAGGTGTGCGCCACCACCATCCAGCTTTTATTGTCCTTTATTGGTAAGAATTAAACTGTCTTATGAATTAAGTTAAATTTTTCTTGCCCATCTTTCCATTAATACATTTTTTACAAATTGACCTTTCTTGGTATATGATTCTGTACTGGCTAGTTTTAAAACTTCCTGACAGAAGCTGGAGTCATCTAAGAGGAGGAGGACTTAATTAAGTGAATGCCTTAATTAAGATCTGACTGTAGGCAAATCTGTAGGGCATCTGCTTAATCAGTGATTGATGGGGGAGAGCCAAGGCATTTTGGGTGGTGCCATCCCTGGACTAGTGGTCCTGGAATCTATAAGAAAGCAGGATGAGAAAGCCATGGGGATCAAGTCAGTGTCTTAGGGTTTTTATTGCTGTAAAGAGCACGAAGACCCTGACAAATTTTTTAAGGAAGCATTTCACTGAGGATGACTTAGAGTTTAGAGGTTTACTCTAGTATCAACATGTTGGGAAGCATGGTGGTGTGCAGGTAGACATGGTGCTGGAAAGGAATGAAAATTTCTATATCTGGATCCACATGCAGAAGGAAAAGAGAGACACTGGGCTTGGATCTGAAACTTCAAAACCATTCCACATTGACACATTTCCTCCAACAAAACTACACTTACTTCAACAAGGCCACACCTTCTAATAGTGCCACTTCCTGGTGATCAAACATTCGAATCTATGAGTCTACTGAGCCATTTCTACTCAAACCATCACAGTGAGTAAGCAGCTGTTGTGTAACAAAACTTCCTGGGAGACACAACACACACGTCTGCTCATCCCAGCTAGGGATCCCACGACAGCCCAAAGTATGGATATCAGCAAAGTACAATTTGGTAAACCAGTTTTATTTTGGTTACATATAGTATGGATGCAGCATTACTTACAGGAACAGAAATGACTCAAAGACAGCTGTATCACCAAAGTCAGCCTCAGCATGGATGACAGCTCATAAAAACTGAGAAAGCTGGAGCCTACTGAAACAGCCTGCAGGCAGATGAACAGGTTGGGGAGCGTCCTTTCCGAATGACTCTGGTCTAAATCTCATCCAGGCAACTTGGATACTTTCTGTTTTTTTCCAGGCATCTACCTGGTCTCAGAGTCTTTTTTGCAGCTTTTCTACTCTGAGAGTCTTCTTTGCTGTTCAGCTTTCTTTCATATGGGAGGGACTCTCTGCTTTTATTGTTTATTCTGGCAGGGAGGGGACACGTGAATCTGGTCAGTTTCAGGAATAAACTCTGGCTATCTATTTACACATCAAGGTGACCATAAGTAATAACATATTTTGTATTTCAAAACTGCTAAGAGTAGATTGTAAATATCCTCACATAAAAAGGATGTAAAGTGATGATCAGAATTTGTTATTTGTTTTCATGATGATATCCATTGTCATTTGTAGGAGATGGAATCTCAAAGCTCTTTAAATTTAAATTTCCTTAATGTTTAGGGATGTTGAATACTTTTCCAAATACTTATTTATTATTTATATTTCTTTTTTCAAGAACTATTTATTCACTTATGTTCTCATCTTCTATGAGTCCAAAATATTTCTGGATTCTAAATATGAATGAGATCATATGGTATTTGTCTTTCTGGGCCTCGTTGTTGTTCCTAGATTTTATGGGTAAGATTATTGATTTCTTTTATCCCTTGGCAGATTGTATAGCTCCTTTAGTACAATGAGAGCTAGTTCTGAGGGAAGAGGCTTCCATTTCCATTCTGGCTCAATGCTGTCAAGTCCTCTGTCCAAAGGGTGGGGTGTCTTCATCAAGACACTTTGAATTTCTGGAACAGCTGTGATATTTATAATGGGAGTAGTTGTATTGTTATTGTTATTATTGAAGGCATCTTGTGGAAAAAGAAAACAAGAAACTATATTGAGACCATTACCAGAAATTTTGGAATTGAAGGAAAGAAGGATGTATAAAAATTTATGCATGACAATTCTTGAAACTCACAATTGATTTTATCTTCATAAACATATAAATGCATATACAAATAAATACATATCTTTAGCTCTGTCTACTTGAAATTTTCTGAATGCAATAATCATCCTATTAGTAAAAGGTTACATAGCTCCTTCTGGTACTATAAGAACTAGGCCTTAGGTTCCTCTACTGTTAGCTGTGGTTTCTAAAAACTATTTACCACTAAAATGGAAGCAAAGTTACTTGAAGAATGACAGGTTGTATATCAGAAGCAGGAAATGTACAAAACAAGCTCGCAGTGTTTGTCATGCCAAAATCCAAGACAGCAATCAATGACTATTTTCATTAATGTCAAAAGGAATGAGGCACCAATCTCAAGATGATTGCCCCAATGGCAAAGGATGAGACTATTTTATTAGCAATATTAAAAAAGGATTGAAAACATGCTCACACTATGAATTCATAATAATACTTTAGGAACTTACTGATCACCGTTGGAGGGTGCTATAACATGAAAGATGGAAACACAGGACTTGTTTGGGGATAGGATTTGGAGAAAGTGAGTGATCTTCTGATTAATACTATCAGGAAATTGCTACTTCACTCCCACTGAGTAGACAAGAAAAAATTACCTAAGCTTTTCAAGTAAATGTACCCAGTCAAAAGCAGGGACATGATCAGAACAAAACAAAACTAGCAACTTAAAGCAGTGAGAAAGGATTACAAAAATACCAAATAAATACCATTATCTCTTATGATGGTAGGTATAAAGGACAGTTAATGCAAATAAAATTTTCACAATATGAAAAAGAATACAAGATAAGGCATTTGTGCACTAAAGCTATGGGCATTTAATCATAAGCATCCATGTATAAGTTAATATACACATACATGCATGCATGCACACATACACACACACAAACTGAGTAAACAAGCAAGCAAACAAAAACAAGACAAAATAAAATTTAAAGCAGATGAGGTAGGGTGGCAGTAAGAATGATTTTTACAGTTTATTTTTGTAATTTTTTTATTATTTGTTTTTTAATTATACTTTTGTGTCTGTGAGTGGGTTGCTAGTGCAGGTACCAAAAGACCACAGAGGCATCAGATCCCTTGAAGCTAGAGTTACATACAGTTGTAAGTATGCTGGGAATTGAATTTGGTTCCTCTGTAAAAGCATCTCTCCAGGCCCTAGGCTTTATTTTTAATACAGTGGGTAAATTAAGGTATAATTGTTGAACTTTGATAAATATAAGTAACAGGGCTATGGTACTTTTAAAGAGCTCCATCAATGAATTTACATATGCTCAAAGATCTGTCTTACACAGGCCTTACTTGTCATTAGTGTCCAGTACAAAGCAAGGAACCAGAGGCTACTATTTCTTACTATAGTAGCCTATGCCTATTTCTAGATTCAAGCAATTTGACACAAAGAAAGATTATAAGGATCAAACATTAATTTTTCACCTCAACATGATGAACAGAGACTAGGTTCATCCTTTTAGTATCTGTAAACTAAATCCCATTTTTATGCTACTTTAAGAATATGTAGGCCACTTTCATCCAATATAGATATTATGGGAACCATAAATGCAATTGAAAACATCCTAGTGCCATAATTTGAAGAATAAAAAGACAAAGATGGAATTTATTTTTACAATATCCTCTATCAAATCCAAAATATCCAAAGCATCTTTCAATATGAATTTAAATATTTAAAATTAAAATATCAGTACACCATCTGTACTAAAACTTTTATATATCAGTGTGTATTGTACACTTGCAGTAATTCCTAAGTTAAGAGTAGATATATTTTAGATATCCAATGATAATATAATTTTAGATATTATTATCTCTAGTTATAAATAATCATGATCTCTTAAGTTATTTATGAATACATGTGAAGCTCTTGAATTATATATGGTAATTTTTTTTGTTTTTGCTTTTAAGGCAAGCTGTGCAGTCCAGGCTAATCTCCACACTCATTATTTACTTGCCTAAGTCTCCCATTTAGTACTGGCATTATAGGTATGTGTCACCTGCCCAGCTCTTAGATGACTCTCTCAGTGGAAGAATCCTTTTCTGACAAAGTTAGAGAAAATTTGGAAATCTCACTTCATGTTGAAATTCAAGATACTAACAGCAGTGAAAATAAACTTGCAGATGAGTAAACACTATTGTTATGATCCTATGTTTGTAGATTCAGTGGCTTTTTTGTTAGTTTTGTTGTAGTAGTGACAGTCATGGTAAAACTACTTGTTAATCATGTACTATTTTTCTATTATAGTGCTATGTCAGTTTTATATTGAGCACCCTAAACACATGACACAATGAAACTGCACATTTTTGTCTATTATATGCTATTTACTTAAGACAGACTACATTCAAAATTCTGTTTTATTTTCATCACAAATACAGATAAATTTATTGCTATTCTTAGGGCAAGTATATTTTCACTTTTTGAGATTTACTTTCATTGTTTTTTACTATAAATTTTGTGAGTTAATAAATACTTATTTTTTATTGAAAATTTTGTACAGTATATTGTGATGTTTCCTTCCACTACTCCTCCCAGATCCTTGCCAACTCCTCACCTGTCCAACTATATGCCCTTCGTTTTTATATCTCTTGAAAGCAAACAGGCTGATAAAAAACCAAATAAAATGAAAGAAAAAAAATAAGAAATGCACATGCCAACCCCCTTCCACAAAACACAAAAACACAAAATAAGAAACTATATTACACATGCAAAAGACTAGGAAGAAAAGAATTGCCCAAACAAGGTTATACGAGGCAAGACGACTACAGAAATACTGTGGAGTTTGTTTCATATTGGTCATCTACTGCTGAATATAGGCCCTACCCTTAAGTATGGTTATTATATGCAATAAGACTCCACTGGAGAAACTTTACAAGTTACTCTGTTTATAAATATAGATATATAGTTTAAAGGAAAAAAATTCTTACCAGGGCAGACAATGTTTCTCAAAGGGCCAAATATTGCCTAACAAAACCCACAGCATCAGGCATGAGAAGCCCTCTCTAGTTGTTAGATAGGGCTATCCAACAGACTCCCAAAACCTTACAGGCTGCTGCTATTGCCCTTGGTTGCCCCTGAGAAATAGAAGTATTGCTGAAGATACAATGCACTTTAGAAACAGGGTTCTGTGGCACCTGAGCTGGAACTGACCTGAAAACCTCCTTCCTTAGGACTAACTTTGATTGTAACAGAAAGCACCAAGCAAACTTCAAAAGGAGGGAAGCAACGAAGAGTCCTATCTAGCTATAATGATCATGAAGCACAACAACCACCATCAAGACATAATGACTCTAAAGGTGCAGTGGAGGCACACATACATTTGTGGTAACCAACAGCTCTGTAATTGGATTTAAGAGCTGTTCAACAAGACAGAAAATATTCCTGCTACTGGAAACCTAGCTGACTACTCAGGGCTGGTGAAGTCATGGAATTTGGAGGAGAACTTACAACTGCCACCTCACTGAATGAGCACAATTCCTAACTATAGTCTTAATATTTACCATTCTATCTGCAGATAAGATTACTAATCAACCCTCATCAAGGAAATTTCTCTTTGAAAGAGACAGAGACCATTGCAGAAAACCATAATAAATCATAATGAAGAGTTATGAAGCCATGTCCCAATGTATACATCTACAAAACAACTCCCACATGTAAGGTTCAAGAAATATTGCAGAACAGGGCGTGGAAATATTGTAAAAGCTAGAGGATCAGAGAGTTGGCTATGAAACTGTTTCCTACCAATGTCAGAAGCTACACCCATAAAGTCTCACCTAAGTGACTGACTGCTTAAACATGAACTGAACAAGGACAAAAAAAATAGACATTTCAGAATGTATGGGAGAAAACCATGAGGACTCAACCCTAAATGAATAACTACAGGCAACTAAGAAATTCTGAGGCCGGGCGGTGGTGGCGCACGCCTTTAATCCCAGCACTTGGGAGGCAGAGGCAGGCAGATCTTTGTGAGTTCGAGACCAGCCTGGTCTACAAGAGCTAGTTCCAGGACAGGCTCCAAAGCCACAGANGATCTTTGTGAGTTCGAGACCAGCCTGGTCTACAAGAGCTAGTTCCAGGACAGGCTCCAAAGCCACAGAGAAACCCTGTCTCGAAAAACCAAAAAAAAAAGAAAAAAAAAAGAAAAAAAAAAAGAAATTCTGAGATGGGCAGAAATAATTTTCACCAGGAAAAAGCACACCAGTTGGTTATCCAGTATCAAAATAGTCGGTCCTAAAAAGCATATGTACACATAACATTACATAGACTGAGCAACTTATATTTAGGAATTTATATGTATATACATATATGTGTACGCACACACATGTAACAGTGATCACTGAGATAAGAGCACATGAAGAGGCTATGAAAGAGTGTAAGGAAGGGCATATGGGGAGTTTTGTAGGGAGAAAAGTTAAGTGGGAAGTGATACAATTATAATCTCCAAAGTGAAACTAAAAAAAGAAAATAAAAAGAAATTTAGTTAAGTCCACCATGCTTCAGTTTATATAGGTAATGATCTGTAAAACAGAGGTGATATTAACAAATAACTTTTATTAGACTTTTTTTGTAACATCTACTCAATAAATATCAGTTAGTAACTATTACCATGTTTGACACAAAAAGAAATACTAGAGGAATAGGATAAAAGCCTTTTGGCCTTGTTTAAACAAATGGTTCTTATATAGGAAGCCTAATTAGTTTCTGGAAATTAGCTTGTCTTCTGCAGAAGCACATCTCTAAACTCTTTAGTTCTGGTGATTACTTTCACATTCATGAAGAGTTCTTCCATATGATTATAGAATTTACAGAATGTACACTCTATAGCTGAAAAATAGGGGGCCCAAGGATTAATTTATGTTTATTTTTGTGGAATATTAATTTCAGGTGTGTGACTTTTATTTACAATGCATTCGTTTAACTCTGTGAAGCTGGGTTACTCTGCCTGCCTAAAACACCTGATTGGTCTACTAAAGAGCTGAATGGCCAATAGCAAGGCAGGAGCAAGTATAGGTGGGGCTGGCAGAGAGAGAGAGTATAAAGGACAATACTGGGAGGAGGGAGAACAAGGAACAAGAGAAAACAAGGAGAGGAGGAGATCAGGGGTCAGGTACCCAGCTACATAGCAAGCTGCAGAGAAAGAAATAAAGGTATACAGAAATAGAGATAAAAGCCCAGAGGCAAAAGGTAGCCAGGATAATTTAAGAAAAGCTAACAAGAAACAAACCAAGCTAAGCCCAGGCATTCATAATGAAGAATAAGGCTCTGTGTGGGATTGATTTGGGAGCTGGGTAGTGCCCCCTTAAAAAGCCAAAAGAGTAAAAAAAATTCATGCAACAATTTATTACACACAAAATTATCATTATTAATGCATTATCAATTATTATCATTCATAATAATATACTTACATTGACCAATTTAAAGAACTTTAATCAATTTTTAGCTTATATTGGTATATTGGTGAGTATTTCTCTGGAGGCCTAACTTCTTCTTGATGGCATAAGGAGTAGAAGACACCAAGCTGGGGCTGGAGAGATGGCTCAGTGGTTAAGAGTACTGGTTTATTTCCCAGAGGATCTGGGTTCTAATTCCCAGCTCCCGCATGATATCACACAACTGTCTGTAACTACAGTTCCAGTTGATCTGACACCCTCACACCGACATACAGGCAAAACACCAATACACATACAAGTAAATAAATTATAGAAAATTCAAAGAAGTTACCAAGTTTAGTGAAAAAAATCTGAGAAGATTTAAGAATTTTAGTTTTTTTTTGGTAGAAAAATTAGGAAATGCAGATTAAAAATCCAATATTCAGTATTAACATCAGTATCTTGAAAATTGTTGCTAGCATTTCACTATGTTTTCCCTATTCTCATTTATTCAACAAAAAGAAGATGAATCTGGGCATAGGGCTGCATGACAGTAATCTCAGTACCAAGAGGGAGAGGCAGAAACATTGTAACAGCCCAGCCCGTGATACCTAGCAAAATCCTATTCATGAAAAAAAGATAATGAGTCTTAGTTAATATTTTATTGCTCTGAAGAGAAATCATGATGTAGGTGATTCTTATTTTTTAAAAAAATCATTTAATTGGGGGGCTTGTTTACAGTTTGAGGCTTAGCCCATTATTATGGCGGGGAGCATAGCGACATTCAAGAAGACATGGTGCTAGAGAAGTAGCTAAGAGTTACGTTACATCCTAATCTACAAGCAGAGAGAAAGAGATCCTGGGCCTGATATAGGCTTTTTGTTTTGTTTGTTTTTTGTTTTTTTTTAAAGACAGTTTTTTTCTGTATAGCTCTGGATGTCCTGGAACTCACTATGTAGACTAGGATGGTCTTGAACTGGTGTAGGAGGGTTCTTCTGTATTTCTTTGCTTTCATTGGTTAATAAAGAAGACTGCCTGACCTGTAAGATAGGACACTGCCCTTATGTGGGCAGAGTAGACAGAACAGAAGGCTAGGGAAGAAAGGAAGTATGAGAGACGCCATGATTCTCCAGCCCGAGATGGATGTAGGTTAGACTCATGCCAGTAAGCCACAACACGTGGTGATACACTGATTACTAAATATGGGTTAGACTAATATGTATAAGAGGTTAAAACTAATTGTCCAGGCAGTATTTAAATAAATACAGTTTGTGTGTAATCATTTCGGGTATAAGCTAGCTGTGCCTTGGCCAAGAGCCAGGCACTGGGAACAAACAGCCGAGCTCCTCTCAGATTCTGGGAACAACAATCCGCACCTTATTACAACATTGAACTCACAGAGATCAGCCTCTTTCTGCTCCCCTGAGTGCTGGGATTAAAGGCATGTGCCACCACCACTTCTGAGCTGACATGGGCTTTTGAAACCTCAAAACCTACTCCCAGTGACACAACTCCAATAAGTCCACACTTCCTAATCCTTCTAATCCTATTAAAGAGTTCCACTCATTGTTGACTAAGTATTCAAATACATGAGCCTGTGGGGGCCATTCTTATACAAACCACCACCTAATGTTTATTATATTCCATAACATGTTTGCACCAGGTAAATGAGGTCATAAACCTGTGTGTCATCTCAGGTTTTCTGACTGAAGACTCTTTTGACTCACTGAGCCGTGCCTTCACACCTAAACTCAGAAGGAATAACAAGTACACTAAGGAGTGACTTTTCTGCTTTTTTTAGGGGCTGGTTGATCTACTAGGATAATTGGTAGAGAATTTTGGCCAGTGTGAAATAGGAGCTAGTCAGATAGCTTTTTCCTTCTCTTCATGGCCTCTGGAGCATCTTGACATATGAGAAACTTGTGGTGTTTCATTACTGCTTCTTGTAAGCATTGTTGTGGGATAATGCTCTTGTAAAATGTAAAGATTTATCACCTGTATGGGAAACACTGATTGGCCAGTAGCCAGGCAGGAAGTATAGGCAGGGTGACCAGACTAAGAGAATTCTGGGAAGAGGAAAGGCAGAGTCAGTCATCAGCCAGAAACAGAAGAAGCAAGATGAGAATGACTCACTGAGAAAGTGCACCAAGCCACATAATTAAACATAGATTAGAATTGTGGGTTAATTTAAGTTGTAAGAGCTAGTTAATAATAATCCTTACAATAGGCCAAACAGTTTACAATTAGGGCACTGAATGGCTGTGGTACCATGCAGGACAGAAACGTCTATATACAAAGCAGTTATCATGGAAACCAATGTACACCATTTCATGCTTTGCAACTTTGCTTACCTTGTTTTTATTTCTCTCACTATCAGTTTCCTGAATTATTACAAGTTAAATATATTTATCATATTCATGTTTGCCTCAGGGGTTGCTATGGAGTTGATATTGGATAAGGTGGAGAATCCTATCAGTTTATGCATATTTTCTTCTACTATTAAATACTGTTTGATATTTCATGAATTACCTTTATGAAATATAATTACTTGAAAACAGTGACTTGATAAATATATATAAGTTATATATAGGTATATAGTTTTATAACTCAGATTTTTATCACCATGTATATACACACATATATATGCATACACATATAAAATAAAATATTTGAAGCAGACTGCTTATGAAGAAATGTTTGTTTAGTTTATAATTTGGAAGGTTCAAGTGCATGACACTGCCATTGACTCAATTATGGTGAGGTTCTCCTGATGCACCACAATGGTGGGAGTATGTATGGGAGGAAGAGATCACATAATGTCGCCAAGCATCTCTGCTTGCTGGATGGGCCACACTTAGACTTTTATAGGAACCCTCTCTGTTATTATGCTGAGTCATTGTCTCAGTTATTTTTCTATTGATTTTTTTAAGATACTATGTCCAAGGCAACTTATGAAAGAAAGAGTTTATTGGAGGCTTACATTTTCAGCGGGTGAGACCATGGCCATCATGATGGGGAACAAGGAAGCAGTCAGGCAGGCAGAAGCAATGATTCTAAATTCCATTAATTTGACCATAAAAATGAAACATTCCAGGAATCTTGGGATATTGTAGGCTAGGAAATAGAAATAGGTTTTAAATCAAAAGTTGAATGCTGATAAGTAAATAATATGCTTTTTAAAGGAAACACATAAGTGAACACCCAAGGATGGGTGAGTGGACTTTTTTCTTTCTTTTTCAGAAAGAATCACATCATTGGAATTTTAGATTGCTCACTTTTTGGGGACCAAGTTTAATGTAGGATAGGATTATTTACTAGTTAAGGTGGGGATTTCTGGGGATAGGTCAGGAATTTCTGGGAATAGAGTTTGTTCCGCTTTTCTGTCCTTTGTAGAATTTCCTGGCCTTTTTCATGGAGTTGGGTACATGATGGCAGCTGGCAATTTTGCAAGGCTAATGATATAGAGATGTCATTATATTAAAGCAAAGGTCAGTTAGCAATTCTCTCAGTGGCAATTGGTTGTAGCCAATTTGGGGTGGTCTTGTGTCTTTATTCTTTGATTAATCAAATAATGCCCTGCTGTGATACAGCTCTGCTCCAGCCACCATGCACTTTACTTCTTTACCCATGCCTTTTTACTTTCTTCATTTCCCCATTTAGAGATGTCCATTTCTTAATCTTAAGGAGATGGAAGGAGCCAAGTATCCATTTTCCATGGCCTAGGGAAAGAGAAAGCGGCATATTTTGCTACATGGATTCAGAATTATAAAGCAGACGATATGATAGTGTACATAAGCGACCCCAAAAACTCTACCAAGGAACTTCTACAGCTGAAAAATGCCTTCAGTGAAGTGGCAGGATACAAG
>JAQHUG010000127.1:5635411-5646415 GCA_028555095.1 Dicrostonyx torquatus | reverse complement strand
TTGGGAGGTTTTTGATGTCACTTTCTATTTCCTCATGACTTATGGGTCTATTCAGATTGTTCACTTGGTCTTGATTTAATTTCGGTATATGATATTTATCTAAAAAACTGTCCATTTTCTTTACATTTTTCTATTATTATTTTTTGAGAGAATGCTATAATTTCATCATTTCTCCTCCTTTCTCTCTCCATTCCTCACTTGTTTACCCTTTGCTTTCTCCCAAATTCATAACTTCTTTTACTCTATTTAAAATTATTTTTAATGAAAGTAGAATTACATATATTTCTTCTTTTTTCTCCTTTCATCTCCTCTCATCTACTCTCACTGGAGCCCCTCCTGTGCTCCTGAACTAGTAAGTTGATACCTTCTTTTTCTTTGATTAATGTATATATATATATATATATATATATATGTGTGTGTGTGTGTGTGTGTGTGTGTGTGTTTATGTATATGTATGCTCATCTTTGAAATAGGATAATTATCCTTCTCCAGTAGTCATTCATTACTTGTAGTTCTTTGTCTAGGAGTGTAACCCCATGAAAATTTCCCTCTTCATGTTAATATGTCCATTGATAGTGTTATTTTTTTCTGGTCTTGTTTATGCAGTTCTTTCTAGGAGATAATGTTTCACAGAAGATTTTCTTATATTCTGACTCTTACAATCTTTCTGGCCCCTTTCCCAAAATGTTTCCAGAATGTAAGAGTTGTGATTTAGATGTGTTTCTTAGACCTGAGTTTCCATTGGTCTGCTAATCTCTGCATTGTGTTTAGCTATGATTTTCTGTGATGGTCTCCATTTGCTCTAAATAATGTGCTTTAAAATGGGGGTCATAGCTACACTTCACTATGTGTACAGGATAAAATTTACACTTGATCTTAGCCAAAAGTCTAGAAATAATTAGGATAAAATTTAGAATGTATTTGGGAATTAAGCTTGCCCAGCAGAGTGGAAATAGTGGATAATTTTCTAAGATGCATGATGTCACTAACCCTGGAAAGTTGGCTGTTTCCAGTACAAGGAATGATTTCCCTCTTACTGAGTGAGTTCAACTAGATAGCTGGTAGTTGCCACGAACATGTGAAAATCACTTATCCCACCTTTATACATATCTTGCCATAAGTGCTGCAGCTGTGTAATTACTTTTCTCTCTTGGTAGCTTGTATAGTATTTTCTGAAACCTTGGAGTCCAGGTCAGATCTAGCTCATATCATCTGAGTACTGTGTCCTAAGTGTGTGGTTTCTTCAGCAATAGAATCTTACCCTTAACTCCTGAGAGGCAGCTAAGAGCTGTATTGATAATCTATATTGTTTAGAGTGTCACTTGGATTACTTTGAACAACCATTCAAAAGGTTTCTTGCTGGTACTGAGATTTGTGTTATTTCATGACTCTTCTGGAGAGCACAGACTTCTTTTTTACTTGTAATTGTTTTATTTTAGTCAGTCTTGATATGAACAAAGATTGGCCATCAATATGAAAATCTATTATCCAAGTCTCCCAAGTGTTAGTATTACAAATATGTTCCACCATTCCCAATTCATCATCATTTTTGATGCCTGAAAGTAATTTGATTGGGGTAATTCATGAATTCTTATAACTTTTAGTTCCCTATGTTCATTCTTGATTCACCTGTCATATCGTTGTTTTTAGGTTAATAAAACAATGAGTGGTAAGTGGTAGGTTCTGAGAGAGCAATTGCATCTCTTAGAATTTCATGCAAAACATTCTTTACTTTGTTCATTTATGAAGTATATACTGTGTTGTTAGTGACTTGATAAAAACCTTAAAATTATTGATTTTTTGTGTTCCTCTGGAAATATTGTTTTTATTATGGAATATTTCCTTGTTTCTTCTTGGAAGCTTTTGCGCTGATGCTTGAAGACAATTTGCAGGGTCTGATGATTCAACTTGGAGATAAAACATTAATCACATTGAAGGTGTCTTTTGTGGGAAGGACCCGTGAGTCATACTAACATGTGAACTCGAAACTTGAAATTGGCTTGTTATATATGTCAAGATTTTGGAATTTATTAGGATTCATTAACGCATTACTCTCATATAAGCATCATTTCTTGAATTATATATTGCATTCTATATTGAATTATGTATTGCATCTATTATCATCTTACATTGGTAATGTGTGACAATATTCCTTTTATTACTTTTATATTTCTTTTTTGTGCTGCTAAAATTGTTATTTCCAATTTAACACCTCTTTAACATCCATTAATTCTTAAAGGTCTTGGATAGGAGCTGTCTTCTACTCATGCTACTTCACTATTTCTAAAATCACAAGAACCCAGTCTTTGCCTTTTATCATTTAAGAAAGGGGACAAAACCTACTTATTTACTCATCCTATATCAAGGAACTTGTCATCATTTTCTCAGATGTGTTGTGTAGAATTAAAATATTTATAGCTTTATAGAAGAAACATGCTTTTGTTTTGTTTTTAACAATATGTTTATTGATTATTTGGGAATTTCCCATAATGTACCCTGATAACACTCACTTCCCATTCCTCCCAGTTCTTCCCCCCAACACTTGTGAGTCCTCCACAAAAAAAGAAGAAAGCAAAACCAGCAAAAGCAAAAACAAAATCCCATAAGTCTAATTTGTGTTGCATATATACTCACCGGGGAGCACAATCAAACTCCCAGTGGCCAATCCCTTCAAGAAAACTGAGTCTTTCCCCACCCACACATTTTCCAGAAGCCATCAATTGTGGAGAGCTATGCTTGAGTACGTTTATCAAAGTTTTAGGAGTTCTTCTTGATGGCTTCCTGTTTAAGCTGTTACATTTTGGGGGGAGATGGAGTTGAGGAGGGTGGGAGTAGGGGTTGTCAGAAGTCTTTCATGGACCTTTTTCTCAACTGTGAGTATGTAGTCATCATTGCTACTGTAAAAATTAGCTTCCTCGTACTTTACAGTCAGAGGGAGCATTGATTATGGACTTCCATATTGTTTCTGGTACCAGCATGGAATATGGACATCCACATGGTCTCTGGTATCAGCATATGCCATGGACCTCAGCACAGTTTCTGGTGGTCATGGATATCAACACAATCCTGTGTTGCAGCATGGGCCACAGACACTATCAGGGACCTTGGCAGCAGCACAGGCTACAGAAATCAATTTTTCTCCAGGGTTTGAGCCATGGACACCAATATAGACCCCAGCAGCAGTCATGGTCTCTGCAGCTCAGACCATGGACATCAATACAGTCTTTGGTCACCATGGACACCCTCATGACCCTTGCTGGCAGCATAGGCCATGGAAAACTTGTTTTCTTAATGTGTTCTTCTCTCTTATATTACATACCAACTGCAATTTCCCATCCTTTCTCCCCTCTAAAACACTCTCCCCAACCTCCCCACATCCATTCCTCTTCTCTGTTGTTTTAATGATCAGGCAAACTTAGGGGATGCTAGATTTGAATGAACTTAAGTTGGTTCATAAAAAAGAAGGTTTGGTACAGTGTTTCACATGCAAATGTACACTCTAAATTTCCCAAGTAAACCTTTTACTTGAACATCTGACCTATTCACTATTATTATGAACATTGAGAAATATACAAGTGTAGTAATACAATGATTCTTTCTGGTAATATTTATCTTGTTTATACAGATGAGAAAAGTGAAGTGTAAGGCAGTTGATGACTTTCTTATGAAAAAGAGCTATGAGATGGAGCTGTTGCACAGATCCAGATCAGATTAATATAAAGGCTCCTGTGCATTCTTTCATTTCCTTGCTTCCTTCTTTTTTTCTTATCTGTTTTAGGTTGTCCATATTCAATGTGGCCAGACTACATTCCTCAGTGTATTTGGGTAACATAGATTTGACTTGAGTGGGTTTAAAAAAAGAAGAAAACTCAGAGTTGGGCAGGTAGGGAGGTGGGGTAGAAAGTGGATTTGGAAGGAATTGGGGGTGGGGGTGAATATGATCAAAATACATCATACAAATTCTCAAAGATTTAATAAAGTATTATTAAAATTTTATCTCTTTATTTAATTGTAATAACTGTAGAAAATAACAAAAAGCAGAGTTGGTCAAAGGATATGGACTATTCATTATACAAAATGAATTAGTTAAAAAACTAATATATAGCAATATGACTGTAGCAAATATTCAAAAACTTGCTCAAGTAAATCTCAAGTATTCTTCCTACCAAAACAAATATACTTACTAATATACAAGCAAAAGTTATTAATATAGAGGAAAGAAAGATATTAATAGCAGTTTTTATTGTGGGAATTACTTTATATAGATATCAAGATATCTTAAATGAATACATTTTATTTGGAAATTATATCTTAGTAAAAAAGAAAAATGAAATGAACATTACAATTGCCCCATCCCAAATTAAAATTTTAATTTTAATATTCTTCTTATAAAAATTGAGAATTTTATACATGAATACATTTGATAATATTTATCCCTTGTTCCCAGCCATCCAATATTTTTCTTCTTCCACCACAACTATTCCCTCCCAATGTAATATGGTCATTTCTATAAAATTCATTGAGTCCACTATTGTTTCCAGTATGGACATGGGTGTAAGAACATTTATTGGAAGATTACTTCCTAATACTTTATTTTTCTGTTTTACAAAGTCACTATTACCATATACCAAAACCACACAAAAGCTCAATGAAAAAATTATAGAGCACTACCCTTAACACACAAAAATTTTCAATAAAGTACTTGCAAACAGAATTCAAAAGTACATCAGAAAAATTATATACTGTAATCAAGTTGGCTTCATCCCAGAGATAGAGATGATTCAACATAAATAAATCAATAAAAATATCCATCACACAGATTAATAGACAAAAAGTGCATGGTCATCTTATTAGATTCAGGTACAGAAAAGGTTTTGACAAAATTCAACATCCTTTTGTGATAAAAGTCATGGAGTCTGGAAACAAGGAGAACTACCTCATTATAATAAAGGTCATTTACTGCAAGCCCACAGAAAACATCAACTTCAAATTCAAAGTAATTATACTAAATTCAGGACTAAAACAAGGCTGTCCACTCTTTCCATACCTATTCAGTATAGTATTTGTAGTCTTATTCAGAACAATAAGACAACTGAAGGATATCAAATGAATTCAAATAGGAAAGAAGAAAGTCAAAGTATCTTTATTTGCTAAGGATAAAATTGTATACATAATTGACCTTAAAAAAGTCACCAGGAAACTCCTACAGTTGATGAACATTTTCATCAGAATAGCAGGATACAAATTAGCACACAACAATCAGTGGCCTTCTTCTATACAACAAATGGCAAATGGACTGAAAAAGAAATCATGAAAACAGAATCTTTTACAATAGACTTAAAAATATCTTGCAGTAACTTTAACCAAGCAAGTTAAAGGCTTATATAATATAACCATTAAGACACTGAAAAAATAAATTGAAAAAGATACAAGAAGATGAAAAGATCTCCCACATTCATGGGATAACATTGTGAAAATGGCCTCCTACCAAAAGCAATCCACAATTTCAATGCAAACCCTTCAAAATTCCAACACAATTCCTCACAAAAATTAAAAACAAATCTTCATTTTCATATGGAAGCACAAAACATACAGGATAGCTAAAGCAATCCTGAATAATAAAAGAAATTCTGAAAAAGAGGAACAAATGGGGAAAATGCTGGGAGAAACACCTGGAATTGGGGGACATTTCATTCGTCAGATGGAAACCCAGTGCACTGGAAATTCTATGAGTAAATCTAGCCATGACTCCTAGTAATGAGAAACACAAACCCGAACTGGCCATCTTTTGTGACCAGACAGAGACTCAAGTGAAGGGACTGGAACACCCACCCAGTCACAAAAATTTGACCTAGAGTGTGTGCTACTTGCCGAGTGTTCTGAAACCAGAGCCTAGCATCATCATCGTCAAAGAGAGCAGAGAGATTTTATCCAGCAACTAATGAGAGCAGATGCAGACTCCCACAGCCAAACATTAAGCAGAGCCCAGGGAGTCTTGCAGAGGAGGGGGAGGAAGGATCAGAGGAACTAGAAGGGGCAGGGACACCAGGAGAACAGGACCCACAGAATTAATTGACTGGGACTCATGGGGGCTTGCAAAGATCAGAGAGCTTGTAGGGGGTTGGACTTAGGCACTCTGCATATATGTTATGGCTAAGTAGCTTGGTATTCTTGTGCGACTCCTAACAGTGAGAGAGGAGCTGTCTCTGACTCTTTTGCATTCTCATGAAACACTTTTCCTCCTACTGGGTTGATGTGACAGTAGCAGGCTTGATGTGACAGTATGTGTCTGGTCTTATAGTAGCTAGCATATTATGCTGTGTTTGGTTGATGTACCTGGAGGCCTCTTCTTTTCTGCAGGAAGACAGAGAGGACTTAGATCCGGGTTAGAGGGGAAGTGGAGGGAGACTGCAGTAAGGGAAAAAACAGTGGTCAGGGTAATATATGAGAGGATACTATTACTACTACTACTACTTCTACTACTACTACTACTACTACTACTACTACTACTACTACTACTACTACTACTACTACTACTAAAAGAAATGCTGGAGGAATAACCAACCCAGAAACTTAGTTGCATTACAGAGTTATAGTAATAAAAACAGAATGGTATTGACATAAAAACAGACACATTATTCAATGGAATTGAAGATTTAGACATAATTCCACACACCTACCGATACTTGATTTTTCCTTAACTATAAATACATAAATACCCACTAGAGAAAAGGTCGCATCTTCAACAGATGGTTTTGGTTAAATCAGATAACTACATTTAGTAGAATCCAAATAGAACCATACTTATCACCTTGTACAAAACTTAAGTCCAAGTGGATATGACCTCAGCATAATGCCAAATACACTGTATCTAATAGAAGAGAAAGCGAGAACTCATTGGCACAGGGAAAGACTTTCTGAACAAAATACCATTAGCACAGACAATAGCAATAATTAATAAATGAGATCTCAAAAACTGAAAAGCTTCTGCATGGCAAAGGAAACCATTATTCTGACACAATGGCAGCCTACAGAATGGGAAAATATCTTTATTAATTATATACCTGATAGAATGTTAATATCTAGAATATAAACAACAACAACAATTTCCTGAACATCAAGATAATAAATAACCCATTTAAAAAGGGGAGCAGAACTAAGAATAATTCTCAAAAGAATAAACACCTTTTCTACTTCACTGACAAACATAGAAATGTTCAATATCAACAGTCATAAAGGAAATGCAAATTTAAACCACTTTGAGATTTTATGTTATGCCAGTGATAATGACTAAGACCAATAAACAAATGACAGCTTATGATGGTGAGGATGTTAGGGAAGAGGAACACTTATCTTTCACTTGCAGAAATGTACATCCGCTATGGAAATCAGTGTAGAGATTCCTCAGGAAGATAGAAATCTATCTATTCACAATCCAGCTATACCACCCTTGGGCACATACCTAAATGAATATACATTCTACTACAGAGATACTTGCTCATTCATGTTCATTGCTGCTTTATTCATAACAGCCAGAAATTTGAAACAGCTTAGATGTCAATCAATTGATATGTGGATAATGAATATGTGGTACATTTACACAATGAAATATTATTAGACTGTTAAAAATGAAATTTGAAGGCAAATGGATAGAGGTAGGGAATAAACCCTTCTAAGTGAGGTGACCTGGATGAGCTTTAAATATAGATGCTGCAATCCAGATGACCACAGAGATTAGGTACCTAGTAAGCGAGAAGGAGAGGGGAGAGGATCTTGCAAGGTAGGGGAAATAGAACATAGTGTTATGAAGAGATGAATAAAACAGGAGGTAACTAGAATAGGAGGATTAAATGGGTAAAGGGATGGCAGAGATGGAAAAGGAAGGAATATGGGAAGGGACAAATAACACTATAGGTCTTTTGAAAACACATATGGGACCCAATTGCAGTAGGAACTTTCTACAATATACACATATATGAAAAAATTTAAATAAAGAAACCCCCAAATAGACAACTTGTGTGACCAAGTCAAATTTCCATCGCCAGGAAATGGGTTACATCTTGATGAGGCATTAGACAAAGGCATCCAATATAATCCCCCATACATCACATGCTATTGCCAAGGCTATTGGTTACCCTCTACAATGGGATGGTAAGGTCTTATTGCTTATGATACTATTTACGACATTGAATACAGAAACATTGAGTTGGGTCTCACCTAGAATCTTCATCCTTAGTTGTTTGGGATTAACCAACCACTTTTGTTAGAATTTAAAGTCCATTTCATGAGATGGAACCCAAACTTGCCACTGCTAAAGTAGTCAAGAACCTGAGAACAGTTCATGAGCCTAGGGGAAACATACTACTATTATTCTGCTAGCAGTAAAATGACTCCTAATGATATATTGCTATACCCATAGGTCAGTGTCTTTCTCAACCTTTACTAGAGAAGCTTCTTACAGTGATTAACACATTGACTCACAATGGGAAAATTACAGAGTAAGAGAGACTTTGGAGCACTCAGTACTAAGTAGAATGTCTTTGTCAAATCTCTTCCTTCAAGACTTTGTGGAAGAGGAGGTGAAAATGATTTAGGGATCAGAGATGATGGATGACTCCAAGGAAACAGTTTCTTGCAGATACAACAGGTCTGATGCACATATGAACTCAAAGAGCCTGGAATAGCATGCACAAGATCTGCACAGGTTCAAACCACACATGTTTCTAACAATGAAAGGAGAAAGTGTACATGGACTCCTGTCCCTAACCAAGAAACTCTGCAGTTGATACCAACTGGCAAAAGGAAAGTTAGTTTTTCCCAATGAAGTGACTGCTGGTTCTATCAACCCCACTCTAGGGAAGACCTCCATGTCCAAGTTTAGTGGGCCAACACAGAAGAAAGTCCATGCTTTGTTTTATTTTGTAGGTTTTTTTATTTGTTTTACTTTAATCTTAGTTTTGTGGGTTTTTCTTTAAAAAGAGGAAGGGAGGGAGGAAGAGAGAAAGTGAGAGAGAGAGAGAGAGAGAGAGAGAGAGAGAGAGAGAGAGAGAGAGAGAGAGAATAAAGTTGAGTATATAGAGTGGGGGAGAGGATCTGTGAGATGTGAAAACATGATCGAATTATCTTGTGTGAAAAATATTTTTTAAATAAAAAAGATATTTATTGAAGCATGAGTAGCCTTTCAGGCTACATTGATCAGCAGTCATCAATTGTCAATAGCTCTTCAACTAGTGGTAGGACTTCATGAACCCCTCACTCATCCATGCTGAAACTTTGGAAGGCTTGTTCTTGTGTGGATTTTGTACATGCAGCCGTGGTTATTGACACTTTCAATGCTCTAAATACATATGTGTATTATATCTATGCAGTGTGGTGTTTAGTTTAAATAAAGGTAATACTACATACAATTATAAGCTTGTAATATGAAACAATATTTTAAATAATTTTAATAGGGATTCATCAGATTAATTTAGTTGTCCTATTTTTTTTTAACTATTTAGGGGTAAAGTTTTGGAGAAAGAGCTTCTTGTAGCCCAGGATGGCTTCAAATTTATTATGTAACTGAGAATAACCTTTGAACTTCTGATGTCCCTGCCTCTACTTTCCAGCTTCGGAAATTACAGGGATACACTACTGTGAATATGCTGTGGGGTGACACGGAAAGTATTGAATGGAGGTAGACTTTATGAAAATACATACTCATGTATGATATTCTCAAACAATAAAAGGAAATAAAATGTGATTTGAAAAGAACTCCAAATAATAAAGGTAGTTAACACCATTTAATTGCTGTTTCTTTAGTGTATCCCTCTTTTTTTTCCACAAAAATGATCAAGTCAGAGAAAGATATTTCAACAAGAGAAATCCCAACTGCACCTTCCTTGCTTGGGATAAGGGAGTGCATTGTAGAAAGGAAGGATTATTAGTCTTAAATAGAATGAGCTTCATTTGCATTTTCGCCTAGAGTAGATTTTGAAATTAGTTTCATATCTTGATCATGGCTGATATAATCCTGGAATACTTGGAACCCATCTAGACCATGTGGAAATAATAATCTGAATAAATAAATGTATCAATTCATATTATCTAGATACAGCATGATCCTTTTATTTGTGTTCAATTCATGGCATATTTAGTAATTTGAAAGGTGATGTTTATAAGATTCACATTTCAGAGCTACCAATATTCTTGTGTTTTAAAGTCTATCTCTGAAACTCAATGCTTTTCAAAAATGTTTTAACCTTAATAAATATAAAAGTCCAGATAAAGATAATAATAATAAACCCTTGTCCTAAATATACCCCCTTTGATGAAATTGATATCAACTGAAAATTGATAAAATTATATATTTTTATATGTAATTTTTATTATATATATTTGTAATTAGGGTTTTGTTTGGAGGCATATGTTTGAGCTTTCAACAGGCCTGCTCTACTTTAATTCTGGTTTGTGTTTAAATTCTTCCTAGAAGCTAAATCCTATTCTTCTAGGGCTCCTTAATAAGGATTCTTATTAGGTACTAGAATTTATCCTTGCCAATCACCTTCTACCTGGTGACTGTAGATCTGTCCTCTATTTACATCCATATACACTGGCCCTTTTCTGACCCAGGAAAATACCATGTGTCAAACTCTATAGAACTACTATATAGAACCCCTTGGTTATTGGTATATATATCTGGATAGAAGTCTGTTGGGACTATGACAATTGAGCTATGCTGCCTATGCTTTGATTGCCTTGCTTTTGTTGTCTAGAATACTTTGTAGCTCTTGTGATACAATATACATACTTTTTCTTTCTTTTTTTTTCTGGATTGTAAAGAGTCAGTTTTCTTTTTTCTTATTTTTTATTATTGTTAAAAGAAAAATTTACATTTACTCTCCTTGTTCCCGGCCCTCCCGCTCCCCCACTACCCCACCACCCTCCCCCTGCTTCCTTAAGATGGGGCAGGATACCCTGCCCTATGGGAAGCCCAAGGCCCTCCCCCCTCCATCTCGGTCTAGG
>JAQHUG010000127.1:5600324-5612611 GCA_028555095.1 Dicrostonyx torquatus | reverse complement strand
TACCTAGCTGGGGACATCCCTGGGAACACCTGGGATCCCCTCTAGAGACAAGTCTCTTGCAAATCTTAAAATGACTCCCGTTAATGTAGATATCTTATTCCCTTCTTCAATATCCACCCTTCCTCCATCTCACACATATAATTTTAAATTTAAATTCCACATTTAAAAGAAAAATGCAGAATTTTGTCTTTCTGAATCTGGCTTGTTTCACTTAACATAGTATTTCCATTTGCATACATTTTCTTATGAACACCATGATTTTAAATGCTTTCATTTATTATTTTTATTTCTGTTTGTAATGCTTGTGTGAGTTTATATGTACCATGTGCATGCAGTGGCCTGTGGAGGCCAGAGGGTGTTGGATCCCCTTGAAGTGGAATTATAGCTCGTCATGAGCTGCCAGATGTGACTGCTATGAACCAAACCCAGTTACCCTAGAAGAGTAGCACATACTTTTAACCACTCAGACAACTTCCAGTATTAGGATTTGACTGGGTTTTCTTCATGGCTGCATAAACTCCACATGCACCATATTTTATTTTTCCATTCATGTGCTGAAATCTAGGCTGGTTGCATTTCCTGTCTATTGCCAGTAGTAAAGTTACAATCATGTGTTGACTCAATTAAATATTGCCCACTCTAGCTATCTTTAAAACACACACTTTAATAAGGATAAGGGACACAAGCAGATTTACAATACCACACCCTGGATCTGTGCTTCTCTGAAGACGCTTACCGACCGACCCAAGATCTGCGCAGAGAGAGCGCTTTTTCAGGCGGACTCAACCTTTTATACCTAACTGGGACCTGATGGTCCAACCCCCGAACAATCAGCCAATGGCTAATGGCGGGGCGTGGCTACTACCCTGATAGGCTAAAGCTGTTTCCCCATTAATCATGAGTATGCAAATATCAATGCAGGTGCTTTCTTTTATGTTTGTCAAGGACAATGATTGTCTTCCTCACAGCAGCTATTACTGCTTTTTTGTATGCATAAGCAATAACTATTTTGGTGGTAAGAAGAGGGAGTGGCAGTCCTGTATGTGCATCACTCTGTCCTCTGTGGCATGAATTGATTGGTGGCATGCCTAACATCTCCCTGCTAGAGAAGGACTCAGTTCTAAGAACTTCTTTCAGCTTTTAGACATTTTTAAGGTCATGAGAATTTTAGATCCATCTTCTGACTGGTGGGCTCATGTTTATTTTCTCATAATCAGTTTTCCAACATTATATTGTTTCATAGAAAAATTCACATAACCAATTCTGATGGTACTTATATATATTCAAATTTTCATATTTTTTGAGGGTTGAAAACTTCTGCAAGGGTGTTCCTTGACTATTTTCCACCTGTTTGTTTAGTGGTACCATCCATTAATACTTTAGATTCCCCTTTCACAATGTATGACTATCTTGTTTCGTCCTGTATTTCTTTTTTTGAGACAGGGTCTGAATGCATAGTCCTGGCTGTCCTGGAACTCACTCTGTAGACCAGGCTGGCCTCAAAGAAATACATCTTTGTCTGCCTTCCAATTGCTGGGATTAAAGGCATGTACTGTCAAGCTTGGCTTAACTTTCATTTTAGGAACAGAAATATATTGTGTTCCTCCTTTGATAGAGAGGGGTAAGGGCTATTTTCCACGTACAAATGTTATATTCTCCCCAAAAGACATATTTTCTTTTCACTCATACCCCTTTTTTATACCAATGTGACTTCTCTTGTTCCTAGAGGAAGATTAGACGTTTTACATTAAGGATAGAGTCTTTACTAAATTTAGACATGAAGAATTGAATAATTTTATTTCCAACAAAATTTTTATTTTTGCTGTAATCATTGCAGTGTATATTAAACTTGGTGGTAAATAAAATATGTGAATAATATTTCATGTATTTGTTATGTATTCAATATTTTCTTCTCAGAGTATTAAAATATTTTTGGAAACAAGGAACAGAAACCCAACTTGAACTTGTTTTCAGAAACAGGAAATAACTGAAAAAATGTTATGATGGGGGTAAGAGAAGGAACAAGGGAAGAATATGATTCAGATAGACTGAAGGAATAGTTTTTCCCTTAGGGTATTCTCTTTCCTATCTCACCTCTGTTTTTTCTTTCACACCATCCTCAATGAAATATTCTAAATCCAGCCACAAATTATTTCACAGTTGTGTATTTTTATAACTTTAGCTGCTAGAAAATGTATGCTTTTCAATTACTAGTCAAAAATTTATAAAGGAATCATTAATTAGCCCACCTTTTGTCAGGTATTTTTTTCTGAACAAGTTAAATATTCCCAGAAGCTGGGATCACATGCTAATAAATCATTTCAGGGTTCTGGAGTTTCTAGTCCAAGATTTTCTGCCTTTAGTGAGGGTTCTCAATGACAATGGCAGGGAAAACATGCTGAAATAAACTGACACATCATGACCCAGGGAGCAGAGGCCAGAGATGATGGTTTTGCCTCCAAAGATATGACTACCTACTACTCTACCCGATAGTACCACCATAGGGACTAAAATTTTGAGACTTGGACCTTTGAGGACATTCAACAACCAAACTTAGAATGGTGTACAGTGTGGTAGCTTAATACATGCTTAAAATATCTAATAATTAAAGCGGGATAATTGACATTGTATATTACCAAAACAATATATTATGTATAGGTAATAAACTCCTTCAAAAATAACCTCATCTATTTATTTGTATACATATAATTTTAGCAGAGAAATTTCAAACAATTTCTTTTTGTAAGGTTAGAATTCTAGGCAGTGTTATTTTTGTCTTTGAATTCAAAACATCTTCAGAAAAAAGCAAAAGAAGAAATAGCTCTGTTGAAATAAACTTTCATGCACACACCTTTTTTCTTCTTGACAAACATTTTCTAGCTGCTTCTTGGTAATCCTCTTACATAGTTATGCTCAAAATTTAAGCAAGGAAAAATATTCAGGATCATATTTTCTTATAACATCAAAGCAATAGCAAGCCATACACAGTTTGATTATATATATATATATATATATATGTGTGTGTGTGTGTGTGTGTGTGTGTATTATTTATCTATATCTATATATACACATATATTTCCTGTTTTCTCCTCTAGTATGGATCTCTTGTCAATATATACAGAACACCTTATTGAAACCTTTATTTATACCATTAAAATACAATTTGGATATCATAGAGCAATGGATGCCCACTTGAGAGGTTTTATTGATACTTATGGCATAGCTCTTTTGGCTGAAATAGAGTTATTGATTGATAAGGACTAAGGTTTATTTGGGAAGGAGGTTTGTTGTTGTTGGAATTCTTCCTGTATGACTTAGGACTCATAAATGCATAGGACAAGCTAGGGTTATCTAGGAATTGAGAAAATACCTTCATCAAACTGCCCTGTAGGCCATTACTAATCATATTGATACAGGAAGTCTTATCACACTGTGGATGGTTCTATCCCTGGGCAAGTGGTTCTGAGTTGTACAAGAAAGTAGGCTGAGAAAAAGATAGCAAGCAGTGTTCTTTTAAGATCTAGGCTTCAGTTCCAGCTTCCAGGTTCATGCCTTGACTTCCTGCCTTGAACTCTATTCATTACAACTGTAAGCTGTAATATGAAATAAACTATTTTCTCTCCAAGCTGGCTTTGTTCATGATATTTATCAAACAATAGAAATCAAACTAGGGCAATAGGATACACACACAGCTTATTTCTGATGTTTCAAGTTGATTTGCCTGTGGCAGGCATTGTCCATAAGCTAGTTTGATGGGTGATTATATGTAATTTTATAAAAGAGTAAAAATGTATACCAACTTTTATAACAAATTCCAGAACCTTAGTGCGGATGATGCTTCCTAATAGGACTGTTGTTGAGGATAATTTCTTTAAAACTAAATGTGCAAGTTATGGAAAAGCTGTGAAGTTATGTCACCACTGTTTTTTTTTGTTGTTGTTGTTAGTTTTCTGATAAAGTCAAGTACCATGACCAAATACCTTGTAGTTTCTTTTAAAGCCCCACTAGCTGAAGCTGGAGAAATTACAATGATTTCAAGGAGTTTGCATGGGTTATCCAACTTGGTTGGAAATTCATAGACAAGCAGTGCAAATGCACAGGTTTTACCACCAAGGGAAATTTAGACTTATAAACTGAATTAGGAAGTGTTTAATATTTTTCTGACAGACTTTGTATAATATCTCTCTGATTCCTTCTGTATCCTTTGAGATGTCTCATAAAAATGAAAGCCTTCCCTTCAGTTCTCTATTTTGTCTGATACTGGATATGGAACTCAGGACTTTATGTATACTAGGCAAGCACTAGCACAGAGTCATACCCCTAGCCTTCTGTTCTCTTTGTAGTAAAGGTTAGAATTTACTCAGAAAAGATATAAATGTTTATACTAGTATTAACAATGCAAGTCTCAATCACCAGAAATGAGAGAGCCTCAGTTGAAGAATTCCCAAGGCTGGTGGGAATGAATACCTGTGGAGCATCTTTTTATTATTAATAAAAGTCCACTGTAGGTGGTGCCACCCCTGAGCAAGTGATCCTAGGTTATATACGTTATATAATAAAACAAGCTGACTGAGCCAGTAAGCAGCATTCCTCCATGGTGCCTTCTTCAGATCTTGCCTCCAGGTTCTGGCTTTGAGTTCCTGCCCTGACTTTCCTTGATATGGAACTGTATGTATCCTGTAAGTTGAAATAATACATTTCCTCACCAGGGTACTTTGGTCAGTGTTTGATCATTGCAGAAGAAAGTTAAATAGAACATTATTCATATGTTAACTTTCTGTTAGGTTACATAAGTTGTATATTGTATTTCAAATGTTATGTCTCATTTCACATAGTTCATTTTGTCAACAGACATGTAATGTATTAACGGTTATTTAGATATTCCATTATTATTTTTTTAATATCTATAGTGCTGGCATCATTTTTATTCCTAAAATTATGTTTTTCATATGTGTATGTATCATGTTAATGGGGTGTACAGAGAGACCAGAAAAGGGAGGTGAACCTCCTGAAGCAGGAATTATAGAGGGTTGTGAGCCTCCATTTGGGTTTCAGGAACCGAAACCTGTGTCCTTTGCAAGAGCACCAAATGCTTTTATCCTCTGAGCCATCTCTTAGCCTCTTAACTTTTATTATTCTATTTTCTATCACATTGATTTCCTCTTTTATTTTTGTTTTTTGTCACCATCTGCATTTTTAGGTTTTAATTGTATATGAAGGTATGAGCATTATAAAATTGCAGTTTTCCTTCTAAACACTGCTTTATATATATATAAATATATATACTTTTTAATTATAGTTTTATTTTCAACATATAATTCAAAATCTTTTCTAATTACTTTGAAAGTTTCTTCCTTAATAAAGGGTATATTTAGAAGTTATGTTTTAATTTTGAAATATGTACAGTTTTCTGGTATATCTTATTAGTGATATTCAAATAAATTCTCTTGTATTCAGACAACAAATTTTGTCTGCTTTCTAGTTTTTAACATATACTATGACTTGCACATGGTGCAGGATATCTTGAGAAATGTTACATGTGCGATTAACAAGAATGTATTTTTATGCATTTGTTGGGTGCAAAATTCTATAAATGTTAATTAGGTCACTCATCATGATGTATGTGTATTTTAATGTGTGATAAATTTAATTTGGTGTTTCAATGGACATTTTTGTAATATATTATCAGGTAAATTATTTTGAATTTTTTCTTCTAGTATCTATTTCTTTTGGCTTAGAGAGTAATTCTATGTTCCTAATATTTGGGGAGTGTTCTTTCTGCTTCAATTTCTTTGAAAGCATTTGTTTGGCTCATCTATATTTACCTGATTATTATATAAATGCATCAAGACTAACAGATGACCTGATGGGTTCTTTTTGCCTTGCTTTGCCTGAACTGTCTTTTGTTTTTATTATTGCTATTTATTTCATAAGCATGAAATATTTCAAAAAAGTTACAAGATCCATATATATATATATATATATGAAATTAAGAATGTCACTTTTCAAGTTTTCCTTTCCAGTTTCATAGACCAAAAATACACTAACAGGAAGAAACAAAACTAGGAAAGTACATTGATACATCTCCCTTTTGAATATTCTGAGCAACGAGAGGTAGTTCTTGCAACCAGTATCGGAGTGGAAGTTTACACCTAAGTATATGTAAGAGTATTTCAATGTTTGCTTGAACTTTGAATAAGGAATCACAGATTGGGCTTTTGAAAACTTCTCAAGACTAGGAAGTCAAAGAAAGATTTTAGACAGACTTTGTCTATAGTGCCTACTCTACTTGGGAATGCCATTTCAAAGCTGAAAGGCCTTAAGTATGGACATTCTGTGTACATCCTTGAGGAGGACATTTCAGTTAAAAATCTTGATATTATATTGTTGAGGCATGATGGGTGTAGCTTCTGTGATATTTATTTTTTAACGCTTGTTTTATTTTAATTACTGATCCACCTGAGGCCACACACAGCCTTCTATATACAGAAATGAGTAAAGCTTTATTTTTTGGTCTCTTCCTCTTTGGACACTCTTGATGACCTCCTCTTTCTTGGCCTGCAGTGGCTCCTCCTGGGCTTTCATGCTTCCTTGGTTTTAGACCTATGTGCCTCAGCCTGGTCAGTCAGGAGCTTCTTGCGGGTCTTGTCTGCTTTCAACTTACCGATATGCTCCATGAGAATCCACTTGTTTGTGAAGACATTCCTTTCGACCTTCAGATACAGTCTATGATACACATGGTGGTCAATCTTTTTGGATTCAGGTATTTCCTGAGAAGTCTGTGTAGGTTCTGCATCCTTCTTATCCAGGTCACCTTCTTGGGTATCTGAGTTTTGACAGTACCCATCTGCTTCCCTATGCCCATATGCCTGCCCTTCTGTCGAGCTAAAGTGTTCTTTCTGGCATTGAGCCCAGATCAGCTCATCTTTGATAAACTTCGAGATCTGCTGCCAGGTGTTGGCATTTGCAATTTCATTGGTCTCATTGGGGTTCAACCAGACCTCCTTTTTTACCAGAGCATGCTAGAGGCAAGCCTCTACCATAGCCTGAGCATACTTATGGCTGCAGACACAACAGCTAAAGGGGTTTCCCTCATATTTCTAGCAGACACAATCTTACAATAGAATTCCTGGTCCTCTGGCTCTTGCAGCCTTTCTGCCCTCTCTTCTGCAATGTTGCTGAGCCTTTTTGAAGACACTATCTTGTAGATTTATCTGTTGGACTGAGCATACTAAAGTCAGCTCTTTTCAGTTTGACCAGTTGCAGCTTTCTGTAATGGTCTCTATCTGTTGTAAAAATTAGCTTCTTTGATGAGGACTGAGAGCTACACTTACCTGTTGACAGAAGAGTAAATTTTAGAATGCAGTTAGGAATTATGCTTGTCTAGTAAAGTGTCAGTAGGAGATTCTTTCCCCACTTCTGTTACCTCAATTCATGCTCTCTTCCTCAATATTTTGTTGCATGTATATACATATATATTACATTACACATGCATGAGCACATATACACATACATACAAACTATATATGTATACACACACACACACACACACACATATATATATATATAATTATAGTTATACTACCGCTTCCACTTTTGTTCTTCTGTATATGTGTCAGGGGCTGAGCACATGGGATTGAAAAACCTATAAGGGAGTTCATCCCTGGAGGAAACTGATTCTCCCTTTCTCTGATCCATTGATTACCTTCGTCTAGGGATGAGACAGTTTAGAATTTCCCCTGCCTGTGTTGACATGTCAACTGGTGATGTCCTTATGGTGATCTTGTTCAGGCAACTATATTGTTGTGAATTCATGAATGCTGTTTCCCTGTAACATCTAGAGGATACTATTTAACAACAGATATTCTGGGCCTCTGGATCTTGCAATCTTTCAGCCCCCGTTTCTGAAGTTTTCCCTGAGCTGTGTGTGTAGGGAATGTGTTGTAGGTGCACCAATTGAAGCTTGTCACCCCAAAGTCATTTACTCTCTTTAACTTAACCAATTATGGATGTCTGTAATAGGCTTCATATGTTGCCAAAGAGACATAATTGATGAGGCCTGAGACTATACTTACATATGGGTATAAAGATAAATATTTAGAATATATTTATGTGTGGGTATAAATGTAAATATTTAGAATACAGTCATAAATTTTATTGGTTTAGGAAAATGGCAATAGAAGTTCTTCTCTTGGGTCTGTCAGCTCTTCAGCCAAGGGTAGTCGGATAAGTTTACAGTGCCAGATATAAATTCCCTCTTGTTGAGTGGGTCTGAAGTCCAGCTAGACTGCTGTCAGTCACCTCCAAGATAAAAGTGCCACATAACAGATATACACATAAAATAAAAATTAATGTTAAGAATAAGTTTACTCTTCAATGAAATAGAAATTTCTTTCATTATTTCATTTTCTATATTCATAGTTTTATTTCATGAATAGTTTACTATTTAAACATGTATGATATTAGGAATTCTGCTCTGTATATTTTCCATATTTTCAGCTCTTTCCTCAAGCAATTTATTTTAAAGTTGCTAGTCTCCCACTAATTTATGAGAGAGGCACTTTAGCTAACTAAACTGTGGAGCTACCCTTTCCCCACTAATTTAAATTGACACTTTTAACCTGTATTACATTTCCCTGATAAACTAACATTTAAACTGCTTCCCTAATTCTGAAGGATAAACTTTTAAACTATTTTCTGCCACTTCTGGATCCAAAAAGATGACTAGATGTGAAAGTGTAATTCTCAACTATTGATTAAAAGTCATATTCCTAGTGTTATTATTTTTTATTAAATTTTTTAATTTTGCACTAACAGTGGGTTTCATTAAGCACTTTCAAACATTTGTGCTATTGATCAACAATTCATTAGTGTATTATATGTTAAGAAAGACATGAAACTGTTAAAAAGGACTGTCCAATGTGGGATCAGTGAGATGGCTTAGTGGACAAAGGTGCTTGCTGCAAAGACTGAAAAACTTAATTTTGATTCCCCCAAACCCACATGGTGGAATGAGAGAACTGAATCCTGCAAGTTGTTTTCTTAGCTCCATGTGCATAGGCATGCATGTGCATCATTCATGCACATGTGTACATACACCCATGTATACACAAGTACAGACACACAGGCATTAACTGAATGTACAAAAATATTTAAAATTCAGGCCAGCTTTCCTCTTGAAATTAATGTTAACTATATTTTGTATCTTATTTTCCTTCTCTTCTTCAGATTAACGTTGTAGCCCAGGTTAACTCAGAACTCACCATGTAGCTTCGCCTGGCCTTGAGTGCGTAAATTCGTTTACCTCAGCCCTTCCGGTGTTCCCATTACAGGTGGGAGCCACCATGCCTGGACTTAACTTCTATGCTTTTTTATTGTTAGTCACAATATTTTATTTAGCTGCTTAAATAATAGAGTTTCAATGGCTGGGGATGTAGCTCAATTGGTACAGCAAGCACTTAGCATCCACTTAGGGCCTCATCAACAGAGCACGATGCACATGCATGTAATCCCAGCAACCAAGAGGTGGAAGCGGAATGATCAGAAGTTCAATGTCATCAGTTTCATGATGAATCTGAGCCCAGCTAGGTCCTGTCTCAAAAAAGAAACTCTCATATATATGTATATATATGTATATATATAATATATATTAAATTTAATTGTTTTTCTTTTGTAATATGGTTCTGGGATAGAACCCAGGGCCTTGTACATAATAAGCATGCTCTCTATTTATGAGCTAACTCCAGTTACACTAATCATTTCCATTTTTTCTTGCCATGTCAGGAATCAAACACAGGACCTTGCATATGCTAGCCATTTGCTCTATCACTGAGCTACACCCTTCAGCATCTCATCATTCATTTTCAACATAACAAAACAGTTCAATGCTTTTTCTAAATGTTTAAAAACTGAACATAGGACTAGGGGTAGCTAAGTCAGTAAGGTGCTTGTTGCACAAGCATGAGTACCTGAATCTGGATCTCCAGCACCAGTATAAATGCTGGGCAGGCCTGGAAGTCTACCTGTAATCTCAGCACTTGGAGCCAGAGGTAAGATCCCTGGAGAATGCTGCTAGCTAGGCTTTTGAGTCTCTAAGTGCTGGGTTCAAGTGAGAAACCAAAGAAGGTACTTGGCATCAACCTCTGACCTCCAAACACATACATACCTGTACACACCACACACCAGTACACACCTGTACAAACACACACACACACACACACACATCCACCGCATAGATACACCAGGAAAACATACCTTGTTATAGATAAACTGATTCATTTAAATTTTTAGAAATGTAAATTTTAAAGCTTTTTTTGTATTTAATAGAAGTCAAGCATGTTTTTGTGGCAGCCTCATAAGTAACATTTTTGGCCAGAGTGCCATTTTGTAGGAAAGCAGGGTTTATCACCCCATTGCACATCTGGACCACCTGGGATGTGTCCCCGGTTAAGACAAACTAAATCAGCATTTCTGGGTATTGGTTTAAGTAGTTTCAAAAGTTCCCCAGAGGATTTGCTAATATGCCACAAATATGGAGAATTATTGAAGTAAAGGTACTTCAAAATCATTAACTTATTGAAAACTATTCTGTAAAATGATACTGAAGTTATAAAACTATGACAGGGTATTTAACACAGGTCACAGTTCAGTTTTTGATTCTTCCCTGTGGCCCCCTTGATATTTGTTGGTAAATTTCCTGCAGGTGTGTTTCATCTTTTCTTAGTTCTGTCCTGAGTACTTTGAAGGTAGACAAATGGCGTTTGTTTATTTGAGATTCCATTATATAATTAACAATAAAGTTACCAAAACTATGAATACCATTATCTCCACCTAAAAATCTGTGTAGGGCTATAAATGCAAAAATCTTGTTTGCATTTCATTCAAGTACTTATAGATATCTACTCTTTTCAATAACATAAATTTTGCTTTGGTGGTTTTCAAAATAGACGTCTAGATATGACTTACCCTCAGAAATGCAGGCACACATGCTCAACTGCCTATTAGTATTGCCTCTTGGTCATATAATTCTGTAACTTAATAAGTCTAAAAGAGAACTTTTGATTTAAGTGTCTAAATTCAATCTTCACTTAGTATTTTCAATTTCAGTAAAGGGTACCTGTGTATGACTTTTCCTGGGGAGACACAAAGTAATGTCTATTCACTCCAGATAGGTCACTGACAGACCAAAGAAATGATTCTGCCCAAGTCTATGTTGGTGAAACAGTGAGGGCTTCCTTTTTGTTTCTAACAGGAGCATTGCGGGATTATTAAACACCCACATTACTGAAAAAGTTGCACCGCAGTGTGGGAGAGTCATGAGAGCTGCGTCATTGGGATGAATCCCAACACTAGTCAGTTTTCCACCTCCCATATACTCAAGCACGTTGGCCATTACAAGTATGTGAGGCAGGTTTATGTGCAGCAGGAGCCAGGCAGGAAGTGTTGGTGGCTGAATTTCAGGTGAGGGTCTCATGGCCCTCTCCACCTCCCTGCATGTTGGAATGTTAATAGACTTAATCTTATTAGGTTCTTCTGAAGATAGTTGCTTGAATCAATTATTTACTTAGCAGTTTTCAAATGATTTATTTGTTGAAATTCATGCAGGAATAGGAGAAATCTACTGGAACTACTTTTTTATTATTCTGAAGTATTATTTCTACTAGAAAGACAATATAATGGTTATCACTTCAGCTATACTTACATAATTATAGTTATATTTTTGTGTTCCTAGTGATGGAGCCCAGAATTTTGTGTATATTGATAAGTGTTATAGAACTTAAATTTTAATTACCAATTTTCAGACCAAGTTTCTTTGTAATAATGACAACTTTTTACTTTATCTTAAAATATATTGTTTCGAAGTCATTTTATTTCACATGTTCAAAATATTAAGTATTAAAATATTTTACAGTTCTTATTCTTTTCTTGTGTGTATAATGGGTATATGAGTGTTTGTGCATTAATGTCATGTGGAGCATGGAGAACTCCTTGCTTTCAGTCTCATTTAAAATGGGCACACTTTGTTGTTCACTTCCTGTGCAACCAGGCTTGAAGACTTGCATTTCTGTCTGCCTCTCATTTCAAAGTAGGAGTACAGGCATTATATACATGTCTCATCATACCTGGATTTATGTGGGTTTCTGCGGCGAGCCCCGACCAGCGGGAAGAAAGCCACTGACACAGGATCCTTCTCCGATCACGGTTTATTGAAGCGCTGCTTGGTTGAGGGAGAGCTGGATGTGAGGGGCCCCGAATGCGGTTGGTCTCCGGCTTATATACAGGTGGTG